>PISW01007921.1:0-81553 GCA_004023785.1 Mungos mungo | reverse complement strand
ATATTTAAAAAAAAAAAAAAAAAGAAAAGAAAAGAAAAAGGAAAAGAAAATCAAGGGAACTCACCCCTGAGATTACTATTCAGGTCCTGAACTCCTACTTGGTTGTTTTCTTCTCTTTCCCTTTCAGATAGTTCTTATGTTTGTTTTATACTTAATTATCATGCATTTCACAGTAGCCCATATCAGGGGGAGAAGGGAAAGATATCTACTTTATGTTTACAGAAGCAGAGTCTCTCAAGTGTTATTTTTGTCTCTTTGTCTTCATAGGAATTTTAACAGAACTTTAAGAGAAGCTGTGTTAAGAACTACTATTCAGTGGCCACCTTAAAATAGTGACGGAGAAATAATTTATTTTAGAATTACATTTTCATGTAATGTATGCCTTCTTTCCCTTGTTGTAAGATATTCCATATAATATCAACATTTTTAATCTACAACTATGCTGTGGATCTAATTTAGAAAAAAAAGAAGATGCCTTTCTCTCTTGGAGCTAATGAAGACCCTATACTTACTATAAAAATACTTTTCAAAACTACAAAAAAACCCAGATATCATGCACAAAATACATCTAGTACTCAAGAATTTAGCACTAGGCTCTAAGCTGCCAGTAGAATACATATTTTAAATAACTGTGGAAGAAGTCATAACCTTTAATGTATGCTCTAAGTTGACTTTGTGTATAATAACCTAGCAGTTACTTAACGTGATTATTCTATTTACATTTAAAGTCTGCATTTACTTCTATTCCTTTTAATCTGTATTTAACTACTGCCAGCAATACTCCTTTCTAAATACCAAAGAAGTGTGAAGAGCTTCACATCTCACCTTTTAAAAGTCTTTGATTCAAGGTTCTTTTACCTTGTTACCATCATTCTTTCATTGGCTGTTTATATAATCAGGATTCATAAATATTTAGTTTTTGTCTTTATCGTAGATCTTACATTTCATAATTCCTAGTTTCTTTTTCTCACATGCCCATTAGTAACTACATGACACTGTGACCAAATGCCATATCAGCATTATTTGTGAAAAGGCTATGCTTTCCCCCAGCAAATATTTTGGCATCTTTGTCAAAAATCATTTGGCCTAAAATCATGAAAAGAGCTTAAATGTCCATCAACTGATGAATGGATCAAGAAGATGTGGTTTATATATACAATGGAATACTACATGGTAATGAGAAAGAATGAAATCTGGCCATTCATAGCAACATGGATGAAACTTGAGAGTGTCATGCTAAGTGAACTAAGTCAGGCAGAGAAGGACAAAAAACATACATTTTCACTCGTAAATGTAACAGGAGAAACTTAACAGAGGACCATGGGTGACGGGAAGGGGGAAAATACTTGTGGAGAGAGAGGAAGGTAAACCATGAGAGATTCTTGAATAGTGAGAACAAACTGAGGGCTGCTGTGGGAAAGGGCGAAGGGAAGAGGGTGACGGGCATGGAGGAGGGCCCTTGTGGGGATGAGCATTGGGTGTTACATGGAAACCGACTTGACAATAAACTATAAAAGAAAAAAAAAAAACAATAGGCCTATATGTGTCAGTTTCACTCTATTTCATTGATCTATTCATTTATCTTTATGTAAATGTTATTATATTTATTACTATTATTTTACCGTAAATCTGAAGTTATGAAGGATTTAAGTCCTTTAACTTAGTTCTTTTCTCAATTTATGAGACCAAAATCTATGACCTACTTGTGACTTGTAGTTTATTAGTATTTTCAAATGTATTTAAAATTAACATCAATTTCTACCAAAAATATGCACTATGATTTTGCAATTAGAGAGCACCAAATCTATAAATATGAAAATTAATAGTAAAATAATATTGAGCCTTCCAATACATGCATATAGTATAATTCTGCATTTATTTAGCTTAGATTTGGCTTTGATTTTGTTTTTGTAATTTTCAGAGTACAGGTCTTTCGTACATTTTGCCAAATTTGTTTCTATTTATATTTGATTTTTTCTATGCTACTATAAATGAAATTGTTTTGACTTAATTTTATTTTATTAAGCATTATTCATGTTTAGAGTTTAGATATTTAATTAGAATTTATATTAAATTGAAATTTTCCAACCTTGTTAAAGTCACCTTTTAACACATTGCTTATAAATTTTCCTCTTTAATCTTCAGTTTTATGTATGTATGTATGTATGTACTTATATATTTTGTTGTTTTACTCCAATACCTGGAAACTCTAGTAAAAATTCTTGCCTTGTTCCTGATATTCTTGGGAAATGTTCAATCTTTAATAATTACAAGTGAATTTGCTGTGTTTCCCAGATGCCATTTTATAAGTTTAGGACATTCCCTTTATTACTGGTTTTTAGAGAATTTATCATGAATACGTGTCGAATTTTAAGGACAGAATTGAATAGGCAGTTCTAATTCTAGATTAACAGCACAGTATTATTTTCCTTATACCTATTCAATATTTGTATTTCCTTTCTCCCATAGCAAAACCACAGTTTCTCAAGAACTTCAATATATTTACCCATTTCTTTTAACCTTACTAAAAAACATTGAAAATAAATTTTTAAAAATGCAACTATTAAACAGGTAAAAGAACAACAGCAAACTCGCTATACAATGGCCAAACTTTCTTTGTAGTTTTGTATCCTGTTGATGGTGTATAGTCAGGGAATCAAGTTCATAATTTCCTTGGTTTAATTCTATTTTTATTCTCCATGGATACACTATCAATTTGCTATAGTCAATTTAATATAACATATTTTTACATATACTTTGGTATGTGACAAAATCAATATAAAGCCATTCTAAAAATTCAAAATTTAGTGTTAAAGATACGTATTTGTCTTTTAACATTTTATCAAATATTTTCTAATTAGCAATAATGGAGAACCTATGACACCTTAAAAATGTCCTATCTCTTTCTGTGGATAATACAAATATCTTTTATTACAAATTCAAGGTAGATGATTATTCTGGGTGTGTACACCATTAACAGTGGCTTTTAGTTTTATACTTGAAGAAAAAATGTTGCTCCCCCCCCCCCCATTTAAGGTGGTAGACAAAATAGTCCTAGCTTAGGCCACATATATTTGAATTTGTATCTCTAGACTTAGATTTCCATGACTGGGGCTGGAATAGACTTATTGATGTGGATATAATAAAAAATATCCAATTTTGTTGCACAAATATGATATTCACATGTGTCTTTTGGATGCTGTGTAGTTCTACAAATAGCTCTGTTTTCTGTGGAGTTTTACAAATGCCAGAAAGTATCATTGTGGTATTCCTGGTTTCCAAATGCATAAACAAACTTGTACCCAGATGCAGCAACATTAAATGCTATTAACAAAGTTCTCTCTAATCTAAAAGGATAGTGGCAAATGTGTTTCTGAAGGGAATGGCTGGTTTTTAATCTGTAGTGGAAATAAATCTCTCACTAAAATTCGAGGATACATTATCATGCTACTGTGTAGGGAGCAATGAAAGTAGATGAGTTGGCAATCAAATTTCATGCTTCAGGGCTTGAACTGTTTTTATAGGGGTTATAATGGGATCTTTTGAAATAAGTGAAGGAATTTTTCTTGCCTTAAAAAGTCTACAATTATCTATGTAGATCATGGTCCAATCTGGAGTTTAAAACGTACAGTTAACATAGCAATCTAAAAAGAGAATTTGACAAAGTTAATCTGACTCTTAGTTTCCCTCAAGTGACAGAAAAGCATGATATGAAATCTTTTTGGACACAAAAGGATTCCATGAAATTATTCAACTGGCATTATTCTTCATCTCAGAGGGAACTGACATCTCCCTCTTCCCTGTCCTCGTAACCATAAGAAACATCTTTATTCACACAAGAAGGCTCACCTTCTGCTCTCCAGTTCCATAGATCACAGCTGTATATAGAACCCACAGAGAGCAAGATGGAAAAAAAAAAAAGATAGTAAAGAACTTACTATCCATGTACCAAGAATCAGTGTTGGTTCTGTCCCATGAAGAGCTAACTTTCTTTCCCTTAAGAAAAATATACACATTTTCTTATAGTTTCGTGTTCTCTTTAATCACTTTTTGTGTGGAAATAAGTAACGATCCTTTAAAAATATATTCTTGTTTTATTTGCCTCTATATGTCTGCTATAATTTATTGCAATCATGTTCTATATTTAATTTTATTCTCATGAAATCACCTTACAAGATGACTTTTGGGTCTTACTCTACTCTGATATCTAAACACCCAAAGTGCTTCTTTCTCCAAATAATATAAATAATAACAATCTTTTGTTTTTAAGTGACTAAGATCATTGGAGAGAAAAAGATTTTCCAGGAGGTATCTAACAATTAAAATATATGTGTAAGAGGAATATTTGTATAGCAGGTATTCAATATTCAATGTACATTTCTTAGTAATAATCAAAAATTTTTGATCAATTTAACTTGTACTCTAAAGTAGCATGTTAAGATTCACATTTGAGAAACTGAGAAGTAACAATCAGTAAGCTATTTACTCATGGTCACGTTTCTTTAGTAATCCATGCCACTTCCCAGTACGCCAAAATTGAAATTGTTCACTAAGGCTTAACATACAATTCATCAGTATTAGAAAGTTATCTGGCCATAGTAAGAAAGAGTTCAGATCCAAGGTAAACCATCCATATATCATTTTGTTCTTTTCTTATTATATATTCTAATGTGCCTACAAGGCTGTTCACAGAGAACAGAATCTATTTCAAGAATTTTCTAGTGTAAATCACATAGATCCTGAGTTCATAAGTCCATATCTTAAAAGTCATCTCTTAGTTCTGTTAAATATATTTAAAAGAAAATAAAACATTATAAGTTTATTGTTAAAAAGTGTAAGTATTATAAAAAATTAATTTGTCTTGCTAAATTACAGAAATGTTACTTGTGTTAAAATCCTGTACTAATCATGAAAAAGATTTTTCTATTACACATTTAATGGTAATGGAGATAGCCGTCAAATACACTTACTATTTTTAATGCATTAAAATACACTTAGCATACTAAAATACACTTAAATCTTTAAGTTTTTAAATTTTTAACTTTAAAAAAATTAAAAAGTATATCCAAAAGTTATTTATCACTACTTTGAAAAAACTGTCATTCTGTATAATCCTCACTATGAGATGCCACATTTTAACAGGTGTTAAAATACTTTTTAAAGATACTAGTCCATGCATAACTTGACATAAGTTTAGCATCTACTTTTGACATGTGCAAATGATGAGATAAATATGTCCTATCATAGTGTCTGGAAAACGTTACTGACATTTTATTTTTCTTCTTTTTTTTTCTTCTCCTCTTTTCCTCATCCATCTTCTTTAAATATACTAATACCTGGATATTAATAAGATATATATTTCTCAGCAAATGATGGACTTGCTTAGATCCTTAGTTTTTTTCCAAAAGAATAATTATCGCTTACCTATTTTTCCATTAAATATGATATTCCCTGAACTGACACTAAAAGTCATTCAAAAAGCACAAAAATATAAAAAATGTACACAATTTTATGAAGAGATGATAATTCAGTCTTAATAAGTTGTATGTTAACTTCACTGTAAGTAGAGGAGAGGACAATATCGCTGGAAATACTTGTGCACCCCAAAAGATGGTCTCTGTTTCATGTGGTCCCAGGGGACTTGTGAATGCAGAGTTCCATGAGCTCTCAGAATTTGGTAATTGGAAGCCAATCCCTGCGTAGTAACTATATTAGTCAGGGCACTAGATATGTGGACAAGCTCCTATAAAGGAAAGCTACAGACTTAATTTTAATGTTGGAATGAGTCAGGTGGAGATGTCAGGAAACATGTCTACCAATTCTTTGAAGATCCTAGTCATCTCCCACAAGAGGGCTTATAAGAAGCAGGAACTTCAAGCCAAATCTGGGGAAATATACAAAAAGATTACTTCCAGGGAGAAACAGTGAAGTGGGAATTTTTGCCACCATCCAGGAGGTAGGTGATAGAATAACTACATGTGTTCCAGATACTGACCACTGCGGTGCAGTGAATCTGGGGTAATGCAGTGGTGTCACATTGTTTTAATTTTATCTGATGAAATATGTGACACATCTTCTCAAATGCCCATTCATTTTTAATTTTTTAAATGTTTATTTACTTCTGAGAGAGACAGAGACAGAGCATGAGTGGGGGAGGAGCAGAGAGGGAGGGAGGCAAAGAATCTGAAACAGGCTCCAGACTCTGAGCTGTCAGCACATAGCCCCACATGGGGCTCAAAGTCATGAACTGCCAGATAATGATCTGAGCCAAAGTCGGATGCTTAACCAACTGTGCCACCCAGATGCCCCTCAAATGCTCATTTAAATCTTAATATCTTCTTTGGTGAGTTATCTATTAAGGTCTTTAGTCTATTTTTATTTGGGTGATTTGTTTATTGTTGAGTTTTAAGCATTCTTTGCATATTTTGGATTACAGTTATTTTTCATATGTATCTTTTACTAATATCTTCTCTAGGTCAGTGGCTTGTTTCTTTAATCTCTTGATAATATCTTTTTGAAGGTCAGCAGAGGTTTTTAATTTTAATACAGTCTCATTTATTATTTCTTTCATGGACCATGTCTTTGGTATTTTATCTAAAAAGACATCATCATACCCAAGTTATCTAGATTTTCTCCAAAGATATCTTCCATGAGTTTTTAAAGTTTTTTGTTTTACATTTAGGTCTTTGTTCTAGTTGGAGTTAATTTTTATGAACAGTGGAAGATTTCTATATAAATTCTTTTTTTTTTCCTGCATGTCGATGTCCAGTTGTTTTAGCACCATTTGTTGAAAAAGTATCTTTGCTCCTTTGTCAAAGATCAGATGACTATATTCATAAAGGTCTATTTCGTGACTCTATTCTGTTGCATAAGTCCACTTTTTTCCCTTTTATTGTGCAAATATCATACACTCTTGATTACTGTAGCTCTATAGTAAGTCTTGAGGTTGGGTAGTATCAGTCTTCCAAGTTGGTTCTCTTTCAATATATATTGCCTATTTTGGGTCTCTTGCCTCAGACAAATTTTAGAATCAATTTTTTTTCTTATCCAAAAAATAACTTATTGGAATTTTTATTGGTATTGAATTAAATTTGTAGAACAAGAATTGACACTGACAATAATATGTCTTCCTTATCCATGAACACTGAATATCTCTCCATTTATTTTTAATTTGATTTGATTCATTTGTAATTTTGCTCATATAAATATGTATATATTTGGAAAGATTTATCCCTAAGGATTTCATTTTTTTGAGTGCCAGTGTAAATGATAATGTGCTTTTAGTTTCAAATTACTCTTCATTTTTGTTGTTCATATAGGAAAATAACTGGTTTGTATACAAACCTTATTTTCTGCAACCTTGCAGAAACTCACTAGTTTTAGGAGTTTGGGGGTTTTTCTCAGATTTTACAGATTTTCTACATAGATAATTCTGTCATCTGCAAACAAGGAAATCTTTTTTTTTAATTTATTTTTTGTGTGTTTTTTTAATTTACTTTTGAGAGACAGGGAGAGACAGTGTGAGCAGGGGAGGGTCAGAGAGAGATGGAGATACAGAATCTGAAGCAGTCTCCAGGCTCTGAGCTAGCTGTCAGCAACAAGCCTGATGCGGGGCTCAAACCCACGAACCGTGAGATCATGACCTGAGTCGAAGCCGGACACTTAACCAAGTGAGCCACCCATGCACCCCAAACAAGGCAATCTTATGTGCTCTTTCAAAACTGTGTAACTTTTATTTAGTTGTAATGACTTACTGCATTAGTAAGGACTTCCAGAACAATGTTAAAAGGAATGGTAAATGAGTACATCCTTACCTTGTACCTGCTCTTAGTGGAAAATCTTTAAGGTTTTCACTATTAAATATGATGTTAACTGCAGGAATTTTGTAGATAATTTCTATCAATTTAGAGAGTTCCTCTCTATTCCAAGTTTACCGAGAGCTTTTATTATAAATGGGTGTTGAATTTTTTGTCAAATGCTTTTTCTGCATCTATTGATATAATCATATAAATTTTTTATTTTTAATTCTATTGGTATAATAAATCACTTTAATTGACTTTCCAATGTTGAACATACGTGGGATAAATCTCACATTAATACACAGTATACTAAATTATATTTAATTATATATAATCCTTTAAGCACTATTGTATTCAATCAGTGTATATGTTTTGAGGACTTTTTGCAGGTACGTTCAGAAAATACACCAAGGCCAAAAGCTGCTGGGCAGGCTGGCAAGCTGAAAACTCAGATCAAAATAAATACTTCAGTGTTGGGGTCAAATTTGTTTTTCTCTGGGATATCTGTTTTTACTCTTAAGGTCTACAGCTGATTTGATGTGGCCCAATCACATTATCAAGAGTAGACTCTTTTACTTAAAGTCAACTGATTTTACATGTTAATGGAACCTACGAAATACCTTCACATCAATATCTAGTAGATTAGTGTGTTTGACTAAATAACTGGGTACTATCATCTAGTCTAGTTGATACATTAAACTAACCATCAGTGTCCAATACGTTATCTTATCTTAAGGCAACCTGCAATACCCACATTCCCTGACTGTTCTCCACTGAAATCACTATTGTATTCATCAGTGTTTCTAGGCATGATCTTTCCCAATCTCCCGCCAAATCAAATCAGTTCCTCTGTCAGGGCAGCTAATGATCCTCACAGCCTATCCTGCACTGGCAGTGAGAACATGTGTGCATCCCAATCTGCAGGATCCCACTGTTCGGACCAAAGGTTTCTTGGATAAGTGCTTCTCAATTTTTTGCTCAGAAACATAGAATACTAGAAAGGCATTTGCTTATAAACTAATAACAAGAACAAAACTGGACAGACTGCAAAGAAACACTTTCTATCTTATCCATCAGAAAACTGAGTCCATAGGGGAACCAACATGAAATGGGGAAGGGGGCTATGAGAGGCACCTGAAGGGGAGAAACAGGCATTCACTTACTGGAAACAAATGCTAATGAATGATATATAAACCAAAGTGGAGATTCAATTAGGAATTTTTGATGAATTGCTAAGGGCCAAGGATAAACTAAGTGAAACTGTAAAGACACCAGGAAAGATAGACTTAGCAGGATTCCTGTACTCTATGTGCAAAAGTGGGGCTTGTCAAATATGAATTTGATTGTAATGTGATCTGCATGGGTCACTTCATTGGGCACTGTCTGACGTCACTGTCTACAGGTTTTAGCTCCTGGTGTATTTAAGTTCCCCAAAGAAGGCTTTCTCCATATGAGATGTTGTAAATTCTTAAGCTAAATTGCCAAATTTCTAGGAACTCTGTGGACTAAAATATCCAAGGATCTCATGGTTCCCCCTTGCTCAGTCAGTCAAATAAATGTCCAACTTTTGGTTTTGGTTCAGGTCCTGATCTCAGGGTCTTGAGAGAGAGAGATGGAACCCTGCCTTGGGCTTCACACTGGGGATGGAGCTTGCTTGAGACTCTCTCTCCCTCTACCACTCTCTCTCTTTAAAAAAATAAATAAAATAAAATAAATAAAATAAAATAAATAAAATAAATAAAATACCCAAAGATCTCATGCTTTAATGTACAAACTTCACTTACCTGCTTTGTTATTAGTACTGCAGCCTGGCCTGTCATCTGTTAACTCACTGTTTTACGTCACCTGTTACAAAATTTCTAATCTGCTGCCTGAATGTTGTATAGAGTGGTGTATGTATCTAACAATTAAACCGCTTTTTAACAGACTTTCAATTATTTACTTTCCAGGCTCATTTTAACTTTTAATTCCACTGATATCTAATACTGACAATTGTTGAGATTTTTGTGGATAATAGAGAGTAAAATGTTAAAAATGTTGCTGTTTTCTAGACTAGGAGGGTGTTCCCTACTACTACCTAATTTTGCTCTTGTCTATATGAATATTTCTTTATTTTTAACATTACCTTTATTATTTTTAAAATTAAGATGATAAAATGAGTTAACTTTGACTGTAGCCCCATATTCATTACATATATCCTACTAAAGAAATGTTTATCAGCATATTTTAAGATTAATATCAAAAGCAGGAAAAAGGTTGACAGATTAAACTGAAACACTAATTCAAGGACATGTGCATAATAGAATATATCAAAAATTGTCTCTTGGACTTTCTCTAATCTTCAGTATTTTAATATCAAATAAAAGTGTTTCTCTAGATCAGTGGTTCCCAAACTTTTTATTTAAATTTATCCAATCCATGAAGCAGAGTAATCAGAGTACTAGGAATGGTAAAACTTTACCTGGAAGTGGCCGCTCCAAAGTGAGTAGTATAATGAATTTTACACTTATTACAGACTCTATCAATATTGGTTATAATCTGAAATTACATTATTTCCATATTTCTCTAATATAATTTTTTCCATGATACTAGGCCATGTCATTGTATTGTTTCCAGCTGTTAATATTCCAAAACATAAAATCCAGTGCAAGTACTCACTTCAGAGTTTATAGTAATACATATGAGACAGTGAAACACTGACTGAATTCACTGAACTGACCTCCTGGGCTTGAGCGTTTAGTCTATATAAAACTTGGAGAATCTTGATATGGTGATTCTGTTTCTTTATAATGACAGACATTTTGCAGCAATGTATCATTAGGGGAAGAGATAAGGCAAGAGAAAGAGAGAGAGAGAGAGAGAGAGAGAGAGATTGTGGTAGACATGATATGAGCAAAAATTGCTCACAAGCCAGAAAAATCAAAATGTCATTGATAAATCATTTAAAGTTAGACCAACACAAAGATGCAATGAACTTGTGTTTTTAAGAAAATGCTTTGTTGTAAAACAATGGCCTAATTGTTTAATAATTATCATGGGCATGTGGGAACGAAGGTCAGACAAGATTCTAACTGCCTGGATATCAGATTTCATTTGATGTTTGTCTGCCAAAGCTTTTTCTAATCTCTAGAGAACACTGAACCTACATAGGAGACATCTGTTAGAGTGACCGTACTTCCCTGAAATAGGAGAATCAAATTCCTGAAATTTCAATGGTCAATAATGTGTTCCTTCAGGCAGTAATTTCAAACTGTAATATCTTATTTATAAAATCATAAAGAATACTAAAATGAAAGGAAATAAATAATAAATGCATGAAATGTACTTTCAATTTTTGAGTAAAATGGTTGATAATTTCCAAACCTTTGACATTTTTCTTTTAGAACAGACTGGATTTTTTGGTCCCTTTGCCCCCTGATATTTCACCTTACTTTCGCATGCGTGTGTGTGTGCACGCACACACACACACACACACACACAGTGGTTAATTATTTGTATAAGAATCTGTAGGACAAGAATTCATTTTCTCTCCATTAAAAAAAAGTTTATGTACTCTTAATTACACATAATTGCCATCAAAGTGCTAATTTAGTGAGCAATAAGATGTTCAGTTTCCTGATATTGAATGGACATGTTATCGGTCAAAACACAGAAACAATAATAGGAGAGTATTGAAATTTTCATTTATTTTGAAGATATGACATGCATCAGTCATTTTTCTTCAAAACTGTTTTATATTATAAGTCCGCTTTTTGGAAGGTGTGGGGACTGACAGGGATTTTAAACTATGGGTTTAGAAAGAGCTGGGAGGACCAACCAGGCTACTTCTCATTCTTAGCACTTGACATTTGTTCCTTGATTGAATCTGCAAGGGCAAATATAAATACCTCCTGTTATTTACAGGTTTCCTAAGATCCTTACCAAAACGAATATTTCTCCTCATAGCTTTGCAGCACAGTTTCTAAGTATTCACTATTCCCATGAATATTCATTGTAATTTCCAACTTTCGAAATATGTGAAATATCTGTGTATAAAAAGTATTGCCATACCCAAATATTTTAAATGATTTAGGCAAAGAGATGAAATGATTCACAGTTTTTGTCACGGCAATAGAAATTGACATTTAATAAATGAAAGCCAATTGTTTTCTGTATACTGCAGATCCTTTGTAAAATTAATATTATTTCCTCAGCACAGGGAACCCCTCACATGGATACAGCACTTTGCACAGTAACTCAAATGTAATATATTCTGACTAAATATTAATTAACTTATGGGACATGGGACATTTGAAATTTAATTACTTAAATATTGGACTTTGACTACATTTCCATAATATACAATGAATCAATTAGAAGAAAGAGGTTTGAATTATTTCCATAAAAATTTGCCGAAAGCTCTCTCAACATATATATTAAAATTTTCCTCTAATATTCAAACTTTTGAATGCACTAATATTTGCACTAATGTGAGAAAATATATTGTAATTTAGATAATACATGACTATTGTAACATCTTTTGCCAATGAATGACTGAAAAGAACCATTTTTTCATGCCAAATCATTTTTATAAATGTCACATTTTAGCTCTATAATCTATAAAAAAGCAAATAAAATTTATTAGTAACACTAAAAAATAGAGGGAATAGTTTCAATTATAAAATTCAAGTTGCTTTAATGATTGGATTACAGAAATCTTAATACATGTTTTATAGAAGAAAAGATTGTTTTAATTAATTTAGTATAAAAGAGACAAGCTTCTATTAAGACATATTCTGCAAGCAATGTAATTTTCAGGTTGAATTCTAGTTCTCCCAGAATCTCTCGGGAAAAAATTTTAGTTTCATGATTGGAAAATGTTTTAGCATGCCTAATATTGACTTCACTCTTGGGGCCTAATTTAACAGAAGTGGTAGAGGCATAATCAACATTTTTTGGACTCCATGTTACAACTTGTTTTTCTTTTCATTGTGATTATTTTTATACCAAAGGAACTGTTCATTTGGTCTTTAATTTGATGTTCACATATTGAAGGTGAGAAGGTCAAAGAGTGCCCTTTTTTTTCATTTCAGCTCTTGCCTGAAAGAATATCCATAATTATACTCTTTCTTTTGTAGCCACTATGATTTTCTAAAACAAATTTTTCACGCTCACTTATTTTTGAGACAGTACGGGGCCTGAGCGTGGAAAAGGCAGAGAAAAAGGAGACACAGAATCGGAAGCAGGCTCCAGATTCCGAGCTGTCAGCACAGAGCGTGGCATGGGGCTCGAACTCATCAACCGCGAGATCATGACCCGAGCTGAAGTGGGACACTCAGCCGCTCAACTGACGGAGCCTCCGAGGCACCTCTACAATGACATTCTGAAGAGTAAATAAGAGAACCAAATAAAACAAGACGCAAAACAAACAAAACACAGCTGGCAAACTAATTGAAATGAAACAAATAATCTATCTTGGGTCAACTAGCTGCATCTACTATACTCTATGCTTGTAAATATCTCCTGGCTTGATCACTATTTCTATGGAAAGAAAGACAAAGCCAGACAGGTGAAAGCGGAAAAGACAGACACTACCAAGTGCTGAGAAAGACGCAGATCACTTTTAATATTTATGTGCCAGTGATGAGATTGTGAGTTTATGTATCTATTTTAAAGTCTTTTTAGTAAGTCAAAAAATGGAAATGTACATATTTTATTCAGCATTTCCATATAAAGAGTTTTCCACAATAAGCATGTATAAGTTTCACAAAGGACAAGTATAAGAATGTCCAATGTTTAATATTCCCAAACTGGAAAATAAATATTGACATAAAATGGATAATTTGTATTACATTCATTCAATGGAACCCTCCACAGCAGTAAGAATAAATTACAACAGCTACAGCTGCACACAGTACCTAGATAAATCACACAAATAAAATATTGAGAAAAGGGAAAAGACCCTTAAAAGTACATACTGCATTATTCCAATTGTATAAAATTGAAGACCACACAAGGTAATCTATGAGGTCAGAAGTGAGGGCAGTGGTTACCATTTAGGCTGGTGAGTAAGGAACAAGGAAAGGAGCCCGGTGAGGCGTAGGGCACAGTTTTGTTTCTTGCCTGAATTGTGGTCCCCCAGGTGGGGTCAGTGTATGATACATCAAACTGTGTACTTGTTATTTGTGTGCTTTACGTTGCATATATTATGTAGTAGTAAAAGTTTTATATAAAAAGGGACATCTAAATAAGCTTCATTATAATAAAGCATATATGTATTACTCTAACATAAAATAGTCATTAAAATTTTGCTAAAATATATGCATGGCTATGGATATACTAAAAGGTATTAAGCAGGCTATGTTTTAGCTTATGGGCAAGTAATAAATTGTATCATGTATCTTGAATGTATCATAGATAAGCTGCTATATAACGATTGCCACTTCAGATAGCTGTGAAATTAGGTGATTAACTAGTTGTTACTTAACCTTCTAATTTCTGTACAAGTCTAATTACATGAAATAGAAGTTGGGGTTTTGATTTTTTACTTTGCTTTTCTGTTTGGAGTGTCATAGTAACTACTGTATTGTAAATGATGGAAAATAATTGCATATGTTAATAAAATAAATTGTGTTATATTCAAAAAAATAAAGAAAGAAAGAAATAGTTGATTAAAAAAAGGAAAAAAATAAAATATGCACATTTAATTATATTATTACAGTGAAAATGATACTGGGATCATAAGTTATTTTCTTCAAAAGTTTAGCCTAAATAAAAGAAATTATTGGAAATAACAGTATTTCTTAAACTGAAGAATATACTTCTCCAGAATGAATAACAATTAATGATTACCTTTATATAATTAGTGTCGGAATTGACTCTTTGTGGAAGTTTTTGGGGGTCAACATTAGTCAAAGAAAAAAAGTTGAAATTTGAGAGTATTTTACACTATGGACAAAATTTACTAATTTACAAATATTTACTGTATGAGAGACTTAACTACCTTCATTTTAAAGAGGCACATAGTAGCCTAGCAGTACCCATCTATGAATAGCTAGATTGTGCTTCCCAAGAGAGGAATGAGGAATACGTACACTGAAAACAAAGAGAAAAAGAAATAGAAAAAGAAAAACAAGAAAAAACATCGGGCAATGTTCTGTTACAAATGCAGAAACCAAAATGCAACATTAAAAAATCACTGGAATAAAGAAACTCGAGATTGGGATTTAGTTGGAAATCTACCAGTGGTACTCCAATAGTACTTACATGTCATAACTAGCTATTTATTCATTAGTTCAACATCTATTTATAAAATATATACTGCACAGTCAGCATTTGTAGGTGTGAGGATTTAAAATAGATTATTCATTTGCTCTGTCATAGATGCACGGACACGGAAATAAATAATTAAATGCAGTGAGATAACAATGAAGGGTAGGCAGAAAGATTCACAAGGATGCACGTGAGGGAATAATTATGGAGTGAAGGCCAAAGTCCAGATGTGATTCTTTACTCTTTCTAGCTCACTTGTCTCATTGGATTATACCTCATGCTAAGCATCTAAAGGACAGGGCTATTTGACATATCCTTAGGGAAGTATATGATCCTGTCTATACACTATCCAATGACTGTTCGTGCTGCTTCCAAAGACTCTTAATTTATAGAGTTGGTGAGATTGTGGCGTATGCTTTAAAAGGACTGAATAGTTAGATTATTCTCATAAAGTTCACAAATGAACACAATATTTACTTCCTAAAATTCATTTTGGCATTATATTCTAAATCAAACACATGCCAAAAGTTGGTTTTGCAAATTTTCAGTGAGGAAATGATAATTTCCAATAAAAAGTTAAAATTAAAATCCAACCTGTGTGTGTAGATGTATGTATGTATATTTAGAGGTTTAATTTTTTAGCTACGCTGCATCTTTTCAATAAATTTTCATTAACTAACACAATTGCTTTCGAACACCTGTCTCTAAATTCCAAACCAGGATAAAATAGCTATCTGATTTCTGAGATACACATCAGGGATCAGTCCACTGTCTTTATAAATTGCTATTCATTGGCTGTCTTTTCTGTTTCAATCCCATCAAATAAGGTATTTGTATCTGACCAGTGTCTGTCAGCAAATGAAACTCAGTATAACCGAAATGAGAAGCTATAATACAGTGACTGTGCCCTTCAAACAAGAATTTAAGAGTCTCTTTTAAATGATTTTTATTCTTTGCCTTCTTCCTCTTTGTTCTCTTCCATTCCTATTCCTTTCTCACAATATTGAGACATACACAGGACGTCATTTCAAGAATGGAGAATTTAGTCATGTACCATGTTTGCACATAGCTTTAATGTGATTGTCTATGATTCCGTAGGCAAACATAAGAACACTGAATTGCACACAAAGTCTGTAGTCATATCATCTGTGGCTACAGATGGAAAACAGCCTGCACAAACAGGAGGTATTGCTAACCAGTGGATTTCCAGTTTCAATATGTTTGAGCAAATCTTTGGGTAACAAACACAAAGACATTAGCAACTGGGCTATGTTGAAGAGGTATTAGGAGAAAGCACTCTCAGGTCTAATCTTAAACATTTTCCATTACATCCAAGACTTATTTGAAGAATCTTAGTATATTTGAGTCACCTGCCTATGTACTTAGCTAATTTCCTTAATTATCACTGGAGCAGCATACTTGTTGCCAATCACCTTCCTTTCTCTTTGAGTTTGGCACTGCTTATGAGATGACCAGTAATTCAAAGAAGCAAAACACAACCTAAACTACTGAATGTTCTTAATCACTACAAAATTTACAATCAGGAAACATCACGGTTTATGTCTGGCATTATATCTTGTTTGTCTTTATTTTCTTAAATAAATTCTAACTCTTGCATATTCAAGGCCATGGGCAGCAATGTGGGAAAGGAGAAATTTTCCTGGGGTTCTTCTCTTTTCCCCACCATTTCTCACCTAAGTGGCCACAGTGACCCTTGATGCTCTTTGGTAATGAACCTGCTCAGCTGTGGCCTGCTACCTACCATAGCTGCTCAACACAGCCAGCCTTTCCATGTTTGAGGTGCTCCCATCTGACACAGATCATTCAAAAGGACATCCAGTTTCAACTTTCATCCTCAGGACGACATCCTCCCTTAGTGACTTATTCAAGCAGACAGGGGAAATCTGTATTGGGGTAAGGACTTTGCCCCTTCGACTGAAATGCTTCTGCCTGCTGGCAAAATTAGAAAACCAGCTTCAAGGATAAAGTCAATTTGTTTTATTTAATGCTACCAGTAGGGACACATTTTTAACATCAACACCCAACAAACTCGCATATCCCGTTCGGTTTCAGCAGGCAACCCCTTCCTTATAGGACACATATAGCACTTTACTTCTGAAAAAAAATTCTGATGATGACCCGAATATCAAAATTAGGCAACAGCCAGAAAGCATTTCCTTTCTTTTACATTTTTTTGTCAGTTGCCCTGAGTCTTTTCATTTATCCTGGCAGAGGTTTGTCTCTTTGCCTTTAAAAGTTAAAGCCACCTTCATCGCACAATGTAGAAAGAAGTAAAATTAAACTGCAGTGTGTTCCAGAGGAGAAAATCTACTTTATTCATCTCTCAGCCCTACTTTAACTTACACTGACCTAATTACAGCCCACACCAGGAGAGGCGAAAGAGTTGAAGGAGCGCTTCTGCCACCTAGTGGGCAGAGCCCCGCACTGTGCACTGAGACCCCCACGTTTTTGCTTTAGTTTTGAAATGTCTGGCACATAAGTGCAAATGACCTTCTCCAGTCTTTGCAGGGATACTGAGGATATGCATCACACACAGCTCTGTTCCTTTGGAGATTCACAATGTAATGGTCTTCTAAAGAACTCTATTCAGAAAAGGTTGAATTAATGGTTCTTAAAATGAACTATAGCTTGGAATCTACATTATTAAAACATATGCCATTTCAGGAAAGTTAAATTGAAAATTATAATGCAAATATTAACAGTCATTAAAGAAATCTTTTAAGTATGATGTATTGAATGTACTATTTAGGGAAGTTAGCACCCTCCCTACTAAATCAATTATCCTTCCTCTAGCAACCGCATGATTTAGGCAGCTGAATGATTTCTTCAGTGCCGCAACTGGCTTGTTTATTTGTTTGCTTTTGAGAGTGGTAGTGGACATTTAAGAATGCTTCATTCTTTTTTCTGGCTTCATTAACGAGTTATTGATCAGTGACTTGAAAGAAAAACTTGGATGAAAAATGTAGTGGCCTTAAATCTCCGATGCTAATTAAACCCAGGGAAAAGGAGGAACATGAAAGGTACTCACAATGCCCAAATCTCAGGCAGGCTGATCTCTTCCACCTAAGCGTTAAGGCAGCAGCCAGGAGCTCAGCCTGGCATCCCTGCCTGTATCACAGAGCAGGGAAATGCCCCCGCATGAAAGTCCCTGTGGAGAAAAATGAAGAAATTGTCTGTGTACAGAGTAGGCAATCAATTCTGGAATCATTAGGGTAAGTAATGGTCAGGGTCACATTTACACTCTTTTCCACAAAGTATTCAAAGTGGCGTGATAATTTTTTTAGTGTTTGAGTATATCAGGACGCTCTTCAACACTGTGGCTCTAGAATGTTTATCAGATTAAGGAGAAAATTAGTAAAGAATTTTCATTATTCATCATAAGGACTGTTAAGCGTGTACTGCTTCAGAGTAGTGGTGATACAAGAGAGCATCTACATGAGTTAGGGCTTAACCAGATGTGTTTTATTTTATGAAAATTCAGAGTGTACTGAAATTGATATGTTCATTAATTCATCAAATGTTTACTGGAGGGTAAACTATGAGCCAGTCCCTGTAGGAGACATCAGTTTAAACGTTACAAGCAAAAACCAACATGGCCAAAGCTTTCATGGGGATTAGTTCAGTTTTTCATCTACTATCACCCTGTAGACTAAAATAAGAATGTATAGTGTTTTGCACATTATCTAACAATCAACCCAGTCTTTTCAATTCTGCTGCCCTTTCTTAAGTCAACCTTCTTTATGTTTAGCCTAGATTATTTCAATGGCTTCCTAACAGGTGCGTATGCTTATTTTCTGTTTCTGTGACCCCCGAATGCATATGTTGAAATCCTAACCCCACGGTGTGATAGTATTGGTTGGTGGAACTTGGCCGGGGGTGGGGGGGCGGTGATTAGATCATGAAGCCCTCATGAATGGGATTAGTGTCCTATGAAGGAGACCCCAGAGAGCTGCCTCTCCCTCTTTCTGCTATCTGAGGACACAGTAATCTAGACCATTCTGTAACCTAGAAGAGGGCTCTCACCACAATCTCTCTATGCTGAGACCCTGATTTTGGACTTCCAGCATCTAACATTATAAATAATAATTTTTTTGTAATTTATAAGCCACCTAGACTATTATACTTTGTAATAGCCCAACCCAAAAAGACTAAGAGAGATACCTTCTTCACAATCTGAATTAGTTAAGAGAATAAGAGTTGTAGACATCTGGGGAAGGGCACTCCCTAGGGAACTAACAGCGCTGGCCTTGAGATCGGATCTCATTTCCTCCAAGGCCAGTGAAGACTTAATAGATTTTTCAAGAGATTGAAAAAGAATGTAATAAAAGTTGAGGCCAGAGAATTAACATGCTTCAGATCATGTAAGGTCTTGTTGGCTTTTATAAAAACACCGCCATATTCGCAGGGAATTACGGTGCCTTTAGAAAATTTTGAGCAGGAGAGTGATGTTATCTTGCTAAAGCAAGATCATGGAGACTACTCTGTTGAGAATTTACTTTTTGTGAACAAAAAAAGCAGGGGAAAAGCAGGTAGGGTATAATAATGGCTTGGACTGATGTAACATGAGAAGTGGTTGAATTCTAGATATGTCTAATAATCCATCAGTATTTCCTGAAGAAACATATTTGGAATATAGGAAGACAAAAGTGAAGGACGTGACCTCAGTGGTTTTGATATTTAAAACTGGAAGAAAGGAACTTCCATTAATAGTAAACAGGAAAAATGAGGGAGAAGAAAGTATTGGGAAAAGATCAGTGCATCTTAAGTTTGAGATATCTGTCTGAAATGCAAATGAAGATGGATTGGGAGTTGTGTATCTGCGGCTATCATATAGGGCAAGAGATCTGGAGAGATACTTGGACTTTTCAAAATACAAACAGAATCCTCAGAATACAAATAATATTTTAAGCCATGGATTTAAGGAGGTCACTAATAGAGACTACAAAGAAATAAATAGCAAAAACAGAGTACTGAAGACATCCACAATTCCGGAGTATCCCATCATTAATAAATCAAGAAGAAAACCAGAAACCTACAAGGAGGCTAAAAAATATGGCAACTGAGATAGTAAAAATTCGAGATGGTTTTGTTTTGGAAGTCCAGTGGAAAGTTCCTAATAAGAGGAAGGAGCAATCAGCATGTCAGTGCAGCTTACACGTCAGGTTAATGCTGAGAACTGACCATTAGATTTATCAACCTGGAGATCATTACCTTGACAAGATCAGTACCGGTGGAGTATGAGAAAGACCGCATGGCTGGAGAGGACTCAAGAGAGAAAGGAGGAGGAGAGGAACTGAAGAAAGTAAATACATGGTGTAAACAAATATACCAGTATAGAAAATTCAGTATTATCTGTGTTCATATTATTGCAGGTATTAAACAAATCAGTCATGATTACTATGAACCTCAAGACAGAGCATAATTAATTACTGTGCCTCTTCAAAATTAGGCAGATAATAAATTAACAGAATCGGAAAGGTGCAAAAATATCCACCTAAGAAGACACTTGTGTTGTTGCTATTATTAGTAGTAAGTACTCTTTATATTCCTTCTGTTCTTTCTGTTCTTTATATTCTTCCAAACTTAGATATAACAGATTTTCACAGATGACCTTTTGTACAAGAATCACCACTGAATAAACCATATATAAAAATGTATTGTAACTTGCAAAGGAATTACTATGAAAATGAGAAAAGATATACAATGCAAATATTCCTTTTAAAGAAAAATAATTGAATCCCTAAAATAAGTTAATACAAATGACTTAAATTTCTTTCATTTGATAAGCTGGTAGAGATAAAATAAAATTTATGTGTCATGATAAAGGAAAAGAAAAGAAAAAATGAACCAAAAAAAGAAAGAAAGAAAGGAAGAAAGGAAGGAAGGAAGAAAGAGAAAGAAAGAAAGAAAGAAAGAAAGAAAGAAAGAAAGAAAGAAAGAAAGAAAGGAAGAAAGAAAGGAAGGAAGGAAGAAAGGAAGGAAGAAAGAAAGAAAGAAAGAAAAGAAAAGAAAGAAATTTAGACTGTGATTTATCACTTATTAGGGATTAGTATCCTTAAAATGATTATTGTCTTCAGAATCTATACTTAATAGAACATAATTCCTAACTGAGGACAATATTATATATGAAAATGAACATGCAATTTTAGAAGCAATCACAAAATATAAACATAAACAATAAGAGCACAAATCCTGTATTAAATTTGCAGGGTCTAAAATATTGAGGCCAAAAGATAAAAGACCGAAATGGTCAATTAAATCACAAAAGCAAACCTAATGAAAAGCAGGCCCATGATATCTGCATCCATCCCCCAAAGCCTGGTGTTGGGGAAGAGCCCCACGGGCAGTTCAAACAAGTTTCCTAGAAACAGATTATTTCATGATCTTATTGTGATCATTTATATTTTAGCCAGATACTGTATAGACTTTTACTTAACTCTGTTTTATAGCATGAATTTGAGTCAGCAAAGGAAAATGAAGATTTCACATGAGTATCTTAATCCTTAAAAGCAAGAAAGCTTTCCACTGAAGAGGGAAGAGCGTTTAAGGACATGACTTTCCCAGACTTTTGCCTATAAATACATTAGATCCTCTTTTAAATCCTCCTTTCACTTAGTCTTAAAGTCTGTGAAGCTGAGATTTACTAGTTCACCTATCTAGAAAAAAAACATGTGTCCACCTTAAGGTTTTTTTATGAGTTATAAATAGACTCAATTGAAATCAATTTTAAACATTAGCACAGAGTCTTGGCAGGATGGACTGAAACACACACAACACACACTGAAAAAGAAATAAAATATAACATTTGTTTAGTATTAAAGATTCATTAGTATATTTGAGGGAATAAAATATATTCATAAGCTGTTTTAAATATTTAATGCTAAAGGTTTTACTACCAAATAAATTCATTAAAGAGTAATCTTAAAATGATGTGGGTTTTTTTCTTTAATAAATATGCCAGGTTTAATTATCCCAAACTAAATAGTATAGAAGGTGGTGAACATTAAATCCACAGCAATGTTATTTTTATGTTGTATTACCTTCATTGATATCAATTTAATTAAAGTGTTCCCTGGCAAGGATCAAAATGGCTTAATTGTTTAAAACAATGTTTCTCTTAGTCATTGCCAAACCTAAAAATTAAGCTCTCCCAAATGATACTTTCTTTAATGTTTCCTACAAAACTATAGCATGGAAATAAATTGGGAAAAAACATGATTAGTGCATTTTTACTGTTTTAAACAATAAATAGACATTTTAAATTGTCATTTCAGAAGAACACGATTTTTAGATGGATAAAGAATAAAGTTCAAAATGAATGTCTATGAAAGCCCTATTTTCCACAATTCTGTTCAGGTTTCACTTATTAACAAATCTTTTATGAACATCTATATATGCATTCATTTGTCTTCCATTGAATTTGCTTTTAAATAGAAACAAAAATAGGAAAAGTGAGATTCATACTTCTTATAGGTGTATTATTATTTTTGGATTAATTTTTTATCCAGATTAATTAAATATTAATTAATTTTGTGTATTCCTTGCTTATGGTTGAGTCCCTGGGACTTAGTGAAGAATGTCTGAATGGCTAAATAGTTTGAAAAATGAATAGATAAATGAGAAATCACATCCTTGGTCCTTTTAAAGATGAAAATATTCAGCCTTAGAAACTTTAAGTAACTTGCTAAAGGGATTATTAATGGAAACACTGAAGATCCTGCTACCAAGCAGAGAAGTTGTCACTATAACACTCTTCTCTTAGCATTAGTAGAAATACTACATAAGCAAAAGTAGGGGTAGTACTCTGGGGAGTAGCAATGCAATAGA
This sequence comes from Mungos mungo, assembly GCA_004023785.1. Taxonomy (NCBI): domain Eukaryota; kingdom Metazoa; phylum Chordata; class Mammalia; order Carnivora; family Herpestidae; genus Mungos; species Mungos mungo. Next base: position 58,655 of record PISW01007921.1, on the reverse strand, counting down.
AAGACAAGAGTAGTATCCTAACATCTGCTTAGACATTGACTAAAATGAATTAAGAGACATGCAGATCATGAATGAAGTAAATATAAGCTAGATAAGTGTGAGAGCTGGAGAAAGAAAATAGTGTTTTAGATGCCTCACAAGAGAAACCTGTAAAACCTGAAATGGGTAAATGAGGGGCACCTGGGTGGCTCAGTGCTTGAGTGTCTGACTTCACCTCAGGTCATGATCTCCCGGTTCATGGGTTTGAGCCCCGCATCAGGCTCTGTGCTGCTAGCTCAGAGCCTGGAGCCTGCTTTGGATTTCGTCTCCCTCTCTCTGTCCCTTCCTGGCTCACACTCTGTCTCTCTGTCTGTCTCAAATATAAATATAAAAATAAATGTAAAAACCATTTAATAGATAAATTAGATAAGAGTGCTAGAAATCAAAAGAGCCTCCAATAATTTTTTGATAGGGGATCTGGAGAATGATATCTGCATTTTGATTAAAGAGGAAAAAAGTGACACATTTTGGAAAATATGATTCCAATTTTCAAAATTGTTTTGAAGAGAGTGAAGATAACAAAATAAACATGTCTTGTAGGAATTAGTTAAAAAGCAAGGTTTTTTAAAGTTAAAACAGTAAGTCTGGTAGTGAAGCATTGATCTTTATATATATATCGAAGAAATCCTTGAAGTACTCAAGTGAATGAATTAATAATACATTGACTTACTTTCTGTTCCTTAAGGATGTCAAGATCTCTTTTACCTTTGGACCTTCATATTGTTATATCTTCTGCCTAGAATTGTCTTCCACATCATATCTTAGCTGATTTTATCATTCATCTCTCAACCAAAATACCATCTTCTCAGAGTGGCCTTTGCTAAACTTCATACTACTTACTATATGCAAAGTACCATTATATGCAAAAACCATTTTAAGAATTTTACATCATCCATGCCTGATGAAAGTCCTATGATCTAAGTATGATCATAATTACATTTTTTAATGTTTATTTATTTTTGAAAGTCACAGAGACAGAGTATGAGCAGTGGAAGGGCAGAGAGAGGAGACACAGAATCCTAAGCAGGCTCCAGGCTCTGAGATGTCAGCAAAGAGCCCAACACAGGGCTCGATCTCATGAACCATGAGATCATCACCTGAGCTGAAGTTGGCTGCCTAACGGACTGAGCCACACAGATGCGCTCATAATTACATTTTAAGAGAAAATGACTACAAAGAAAGCATAGGAAAATTTTAGTAAGAGCTAAAATGTGGTCAACTTAGTAAGTAGAGAAAAATGAGATTTGAACCAAGGCATTTGTGTCTTAGTACATGCACTTAACAACCAAACAATGCTGCCTAAGTACTTGTTAATCCTTACTGACAATCTCTTAGAAAGCACAACACTCTGAAGTGATTGTATTGATATATTTCCTAGTACATTTTCTGCCCTTTCCAGAGACTCTGTCCATAAAGACAAAAATACCTTTGCTAAACCTATATCAGCAAATCAAGGAGGTAGCGAGTTGTCTTATATTGCATTAATTCACACATTCCAGCCGTTCGTCATGTGTTTTTGCAGCCCATCCCATTTTAGAGATGGAATATGTTTTCTGTCTGTTAGACCTGTGATGTGCTTTTGCCAATGGGTCTATTACTGGTAGTAATTTGACCAAAGGCTGGAAATGCATTTTTGCAACATCTCTGCTCTCACCATGAGATGAGGTACCTGAAGTACATGGTTTGGCCAGTGTGCTGGCTCGCCTCAGCCTCCCCCTCGGCTGATTTGCAAACTCAGGAGCTAAGTATAGAAACTTAGTTGTTGTTGTTTGTAGTGCGAGCTGATTGACTGATTCAGAAATTAGTACAGTAAAAGGGGTACAGCCATTATAAAAATCTAAATTATCTGGCATTATCTCTGCTACAAGTAGCAGGCCCTGAGGAGACAGAAGGGGCTGGGAAAATGTCAGAGCAACTGTTTTAGGAGGATGAGTGAGTAGAGATGTGTTTTGTAGTGATGATATATTTGGTAAGACTCTCACGTGAGGTTACTTAGAAAACTGAAAATGTATCTAATGAATTTTTGGAATTGCACAAGAAGAACTATGAGGAAAATAGAATGTTGATAGCTTGGGCTTTGCTCTTTTAGCTATAAAAAATAAAAACTAAAAGTAAAAGATGGGCTTAACAATAATTTGGTAAGCAGAATTTTGAGGGCATATACAATCTAGAATTTGCTAGATTGGAAAATGCAACTTTTTCTCATCTCTAATACCTTCAGTAAATCAAATATCTCAAAATGAGATAGACTGGAGCTAAATAGTCTCTCTTCAATATTATGTTCATGTAGGCCAATAAAATATAGTGTGTGCGCACACACACACACACACACACACACACACCTGTCGGGTACTAATATATATTCTAAAACTTTATGGAGGTATAATTGATGTACAAAAAATACTGCACATATTTGATGTATACAATTTAATGAGTTTGGACATATACATACACTATGATACCATCACTACAAGCAAGGTAATAAACATATCCATCACTTCCAAACTTTCCTTGTGCCCTTTGGCTTTTTTGTTTTGTTATTGTTTTGTTTTGTTTTGTTTTGTTTTGGCAAAACATGAGGTCTACACTATTAACATGAGTTCTACCCTATTAACAAAAGTTTAAGTGTAAAATACCATGTTGTTATCTACAGGCAGTATGTTGTACAGATCTTGAGGACCTATTCATCTTGCATAATTATAAATTTACAGCTACTGAACAAGTCCCTTTCCCCAGCAATCTATTATCTGCTTCTGTAAGTTTCACTATTTTAGATATCTCTCAGAGGAGGAAATCATACAGTATTCATCCTTCTGTAACTTCCTTCTTTCACTTAGCGTAATGTCTTTCAGGTCCATTACCATTGGGCCAGAATTAAATTAGTATGAATGGCTTATAAATAAACAATTTTGGGATAAGTGGTTAACTGGAAATTAACAATGTATACACTCATGACTCAAAAGAAATGGCATATGAAATAAAAAGTCAAATGTAAATATTCTCTATTGAAAAGAAAAACGTAGATAAAATAAATATATGAATTACTAGAATTTTACAGAATATATGGCAAAAATATCAGGTTATTTAATATGTGAGGAGTTCCTTAAAAAAGTCAAAGTAAACATTTTAATTATAAAATATACAATATAAACCAATGAATAAATTTGTGAAATATAAATTTTAAGAAAACTACAAAAGCCTATTTAACTTCAAAAGTATTAGGATGGAACTTAAAATTACTGATATATTTTAAGCTTTCTGTCCTTAATTAATGAATGTTTTTTAATCTTTTTTTCTGTTTTTTATTTATTTTTGAGAGACAGAGAGAGACAGAATGCGCATGGGAGGGTCAGAGAGAGAGGGAGACACAGAATCTGAAACAGGCTCCAGGCTCTGAGCTAGCTGTCAGCACAGAGCCTGACGCAGGGCTCAAACCCACAAACTATGATCATGACCTGAGCCGAAGCTGGATGCTTAACTGACTGAGCCACCCAGGCGCCCAATAATGAATGTTTAAAAAATAAAATGGGGCCATCCATTGGGGTCGCAAAGTAGTACCTAGTATCCTATCAGGCAGGTATATATTTGGTCACAATACCTTTTGAGTATACTATGTGTTCTTATAAAACTGAATAATGCTCCAACACTTTAACATCTTAAATCAATGTATTCAAGGAGATTATCAGCAATATATGGTAAAGAAGTCTATTAAAATATCGATTGCTGTTATTTATAACAACATAATTTGGAAACAGTATGAATAATGAATAAGAAAGGATATAGTAAATAAAGAGCAATCTTTATCAATTTCAGAATTGATACTTAGTTGTCAAGACAAGCATTTCTCTTTTGAGAGAGTGCACATTCACATGCATGCTAGCAGAGGAAGGAAGGGCAAAGGAGGAGTGAGGAAGAGAGAATCCTAAGCAGGCTCCGATTGGGAGCTTAATTCCACAACACTGGGATCACGACATGAGCCAAATTCAAGAACCCTCAAGTGACTGAGACACCCAGGTACCCCAAGACAAATGTGTTTGAACTATTTTTTAATGTTTATTTATCTTGAGAGAGAAACAAGTGGGTGATGGGCAGAGAAACAGTAAGAGAGAGAATCCCAAGCAGGCTCCACGGTGTCAGCATTGAACCCTACAGAGGGCTCAATCTCATGAACTGGGTGATCATGACCGTAGCCAAAATTAAGAGTTGGATGCATAACAGACTGAGCCACCCAAGTGCATCTCTGAAGTATTTTTTGAGGTATGTTTTTGAAATATTTTCAAGTGTTTTTGAAATATTGCCTCACGAAAATATCAAATAAGAGAGAAATGGTATAGCTGCATTATTGTAACTATATATACAGTAAAATATAGAAATTGAAATCAAGATAGAAAAGAAGACAGAGACTAAGAGAATCTAATGAGTAGTAAGCTTCAGAGGAATGTCTATAATCAACTTTATTGAGTTATAATTTTCGTCAAATAAAACTCATTTTAAGTATACTTAGATGAATTCTGACAAAGACATATACCCATATAACCACCTTTACCTTCAAGATAATAGAAATATTCCCATTACCCCCCCAAAAATATCTCCTCCTGATCCTTTAGTTATTTTACTGATTCATTTTTTTAAAAATGACTTTTAATCAATTTCATTGATGTATAACTAACACGCAACAATATGCAATTATTCATAGCATAAGATAACTTGGCTACAGTCCTAATTACTAGGCTTATCCACTATAATTAAATACATTATTTTTCCATTTGTTGTCAATAAATATTTTGTGGGAGGAAACTTTGTAACCCTGTAAAGGACTGTGCCTCATCAAACTTTCATAAAATACTCTAGCACCATTGTTTGTTGTTTGTTTTGGCTAAATTATTAACATTATGGTTGCAAAATGATTTTCTAACTTAATTCTTTACAGAACATTTAATAACTTCAACTTTAAAGGAAAGATTTCTCTTCTACATGTATTGATAGATATTGATCTACCTATTATCAGGATTTTATGGAAATGTACACATTCAAAAAGAGATTTTTCTTGTTACTTTCCACAATTTCCATCCAGTTTTAATTTGGACTTTTAGTTCTTAGAAATATTTACATTATTCAAATAATAGAATTTATAGTCCTTACAAGAAAAATAATTCTAAGATGGTCCTAAAAGTAAATAATACAGAATATTTTTTTCAAATTACCTTCTAAATGTGCATACAATGCTTCCAAAATAAGCTCTCCCAGTTAAATTGGCAAAGACATACAGGTGGCTAACAGACAAATGAAAAGATGCTCAACATCACTCACCATCAGGGAAATACAAATTAAAAATACAATGAGATATCATCTCACACCTGTCAGAATGACTAAAATTAACAACACAGGAAACAACAGATGTTGGCCAGGATGCAGAGAAAAGGGAACATTTGTAGACTGTTGGTTGGAATGCAAACTAGTGTAGCCACTCTGGAAAACAGTATGGAGTTTCCTCAAAATGTTAAAAACAGAACTACCCTACAATCCAGCAACTGCACTATTAGTTATTTACCAAAAGTATACAAAAATACTGATTCAAAGGGATACACTTACTCCAATGTTATAGCAGCATTATCAACAATAACCAAATTATTAAAAAGTCCAAATGTCCATCAACTGATGAATAAAGATGTGGTGTATACACACACACACACACACACACACACACACACAGGCACAGTAGAATATTACACATCCATAAAAAGAATGAAATCTTGCCATCTGCAATTATGTGGATGGATCTACAGGCTATTTCTATTTAAAATTCCAATAAAATGGACCATAATGTTTACAGTTATAGTTGGTTAAGTTTCACTCTTTACTAATAAATGATGGCAGGTTAACAAAACATGTCACAATGAAAAGCAGATAAGAGGTTTTTTTTGTTTACTTATTTATTTATTTATAGAGAGAGAATGTGTGAGTAAGTGGGGGAGGAGAAGAGAGAAAAAAGGGGACAGAGAATCCCAAGCACGCTCCACGTTGTCAGTGCAGAGCCCCACATAGGGTCTCACAAATCACAAGATTTTGACCTGAGCCAAAATCAAGAGACTAGGGCTCAACCATCTGAGCCATCCAGGCAACCCAATCCCTTTGAGAATTTAATCCCAATGTATAAGAGATCAGATAATAAGTTTTCTCATTTATAAAGTGGAGGTGATATCATCATGCCTATTTTTTAATAGTTTATTATCAAATTGGTTTCCATACAACACCCAGTGCTCCCCATAAGTGCCCTCCTCCATCACCACCACCCCTTTTCCCTCCTCCCCCTTTCCCTTCAACCTTCAGTTCATTTTCAGCATTCAACAGTCTCTCATTTTAAAGGACTGTTGTGAAGACTGAATGAGGAAACTAAAGGAGAAAAAGCAATAAAGTGCATACAACAGTTCCCAAAATGTAGAATTATTTTATTTTTTATTTTTTTAATTTTTTTTCTTTTTTTTTTAATTTTTAATGTTTCATTTATTTTTGATACAGAGAGAGACAGAGCATGAGAAGGGGAGGGTCAGAGAGAGAAGGAGACACAGAACTGGAAGCAGGCTCCAGGCTCTGAGCTAGCTGTAAGCACAGAGCCTGATGCGGGGCTCAAACCCACGCAATGTGAGATCTGACCTGAGCCAAAGTCGGAGGCCCAACCGACTGAGCCACCCGGGCGCCCCGAATTATTTTTAAAATTATACTTATTACAAGATGGTATTGCTGTATTGTCAATATTAAATATCCTTCAGTGGTTAAAGTAAAAGATTGGTTACAGTTTAAATGGCTATTAGGTATAGTGAAAATATATCAAAATTTAAAATCCATCATTTTGTATGTGAATACTAGTTGTGTTTTAGTGATGCTACTTGTTTGATATCTAAATTTACATGAAATTATTTAACTATCTGCACTATTATATCCCCTTAGCCACAAAATGAAGATGATGATTTATTACAATATATTTTTGCCTTATTCGAGGATTCTTTTGAATTCACTTCATGAAATTTATAATAAAACATATTCCAAAATCAGAAAAATGTAACATTCCAATATACTACTATGTAGACTTAGCAAATATTAACATCTTGACAATTTAACAAATTGATCTTTAGATCTATTTAGGCTTTTTTTTTTTGCTTTAAATATAATGTTATAGATGTCAAAACTACCCAGTATTAGCCTACACAGACGTAAGCACTACTTTAAAACTGGCATTTAAAACTTTTAACAAAACAAATGGTGACAAAACACCATTTGTTTTAAATGCCATTTAAAAGTGGCATTTAAAACTCTCCATTTATTACATAAATGAGTATCTCACGTAATATAGTTTTAAAGGTGTATAAATATTATTTTATGCATCATTTACTAATTTGTTATACATATTTACAGATACTGATAAATCTATAGTCTAAATAAGTGTCTATATAGTAATCCAAATAAGTGTATTTTAATTTCTAGGTATTGGGAGCATAATTATGATTATTATTATCTCCAAACATGTGTAAGTATTATTAATATTCCCAAACATGTATAAGCATTATACTAGATCTCTGCAAAATAAGATCATATTAGGGGATTTTAAGATGTTCACTATAACCTAGTGAATGATCAATTTTGGGAAATAATTCTAGAAAAGGATTTTCAAGGATGTGCTTGAAAATAACATGTCCTTAAAATATACGCAGCAGGCAGCATCCACGCTATTCTCTTGTTATTCAAAATTTTTATATGCACACTGATATTTGCAACCTGTTCATCAACTCCTGCATTATTGTGTTATAATCTCCCAAAGGGTTTCTGAATTTTTGTTTATTATTCCTATATTTGATAAACTTTTATTTGAAACATTTTTAGTCTCCCCTATGAAGTGCACAAAGATCAAGGATTATTTGTCTCATATATTATTTATCTTAGAATCAAGTAATGTCCTGATATCCAATTACCATGAGCTTGTCTGTTATTAAAATAACTATGACAGCTTATTTGATTATTGTTTCTGTTATAGTGTTGTTATTACTATTATCTCAGAATATCTATTGCTTACTTTTGCTTTCAGCTTGTCTGTGACATTTTCAGCTTCTCTTTCTCAAATCTAATCTTAAAAATTTTTAAGATAAACATGTGATTTTACTCTGTATAAAACCACTGGTTGATGATATGTTTGAATTAATGTTCACCATTTGTTTTTGTTTTCTATTTACCTCACTTACTCTTGTTTTCCTCCTCTTTTCGGATTTTCCATTGAATTTTTAAAGATGTTGTTTCTTGCTCCACATTTATTTTTTGTTTAATTCTTATTTTCTTCAACTAATAGATTGGAAATAGCATATCATCGTTTTTTTCTTAAGCAAAATTCATCCAAATCTTAAGTACGCCTACCCAAGAATATTAATATGACTTTTTTGTTTTTTGTTATCTGAGAATCAGATCACATTACTTAAAAAGTTAAGTACTGCCTATTTACAACTGTTACCCTTGTGTCCTCCATAAAATTACAGGAAGCTTAAAGTTTTTACCTTGGATTATATCCATTTTCTATATATTTGCAATATATTTATTTATAATGTTTTGAAATCCCACATTTATCATTTAGATTTATCAAGATATTTATTATCAATGCATCAGCCACTCCTCTTTCTTCCCCCTGTGGTCAGTTTTCTTTGTAATATATATATTTAAAACCAGCTCTTCAGTAGAAGTCCCTAGGTGGTCACTGTTTTTATGCATTAACCTATCTTTATCCTCACTTTGACCAATTAGCAATATATTCCAAGTTAATTACTTCTCCCTCAGCCTTTGACATATATTATTTGTCTCCTATCCTATGTATTCTTCCAATGAGAAATCTTGATGTTAAGTGTTTCATTCCTCTGTAGATAGTCTTTCTTTATTTTCTAGTCAACTTTAAAATTTCTATCTTTTCAGTATTCACTCTGATACTTGTAGGGATGAATATTTTTTATTAATATTAATAAGCATTTATTATGCCTCTTAAAACCAAATATTTCTGTTTTCTTTTCAATTCTGAAAAATTTGCATTTCTTACCTTTGTAAATATTACCTCTTCCCTTTCTAATTTTACCTTCTACATTCCTACTGCAGATAGTTAGTAATAACTCTTCCACATTTTGCTTCTCTTTTTCTAGTTTATATTAATTCATATTTAACTTTAAACTGTCTTTTCCTTTTAGCTCTTTAATTTTATGATTTCACATATCCAAGTGTCCACTCATTTAATATCAAAGATACATAGCTATAGACCTGAAAATATACATATAGAGAGACAAATATAGATGTAGACATCAGTATTTTTCAAGATGACTTATGTAGTCCTTATTAAATGCTTTTGTCCTTTATGTTCTTATAATTTCTATTCATTTTAGTATAATATCTTTGTTTCTGCTATAACTTCAACTATAATTCTATTCCTTTATTCATTCCTTTTTCATACATACTTATTTTATCATGTCTTATAAATTATTTCTTATATCAATTTTGGGGGTATTGATTATTCTATCTGTAACTTATTTTGACTCCTCCTTAGTGTGGCTTTTTAACTCTTCTGATTGCAAAGTGTTTTTTTTTAAAGAATGAAATATTTTATTTATTTTTTTATTTATTTTTATTTTTTTTAATATAACACAATTTATTTTTTGTAGCATATGCAATTATTTTCAATCATTTACAATACAGTAGTTACAATAACACTCCAAACAGAAAAGCAAAGTAAAAAATCAAAACACCAAATTCTATTTCATGTAATTAGACTTATACAGAAATTAGAAGGTTAAATAACAACTAGTTAATCACCTAATTTCACAGCTATCTGAAGTGGCAATCGTTATATAGCAGCTTATCTATGATACATTCAAGATAAATGATACAATTTATTACTTGCCCATAAGCTACAACACAGCCTGCTTAATAAATGTGAGATCTTCTCCCAAGGTTTAGTTTGGGTTTGTTTCCCTTCCTGAGTCCTATGTGAACTGCTTTGTGGACATGCTTCTATCGAATGATTTAAGTTTCCTTCTACAGGGGTCCAGAGCTTATACTCAAACTGCTTTTACTTTAACATTAATTTATAGTCATAGATTACTACATCTTGAATGAAATAAATTTGGACATTTGGATCCCACATCATCATGTGACTTTAAGAGTTTAATTTAAACTTCTTGGATCCCTGCCTCCCATGCCTAGTCCCCAAATCTCTCCTCTCAAAGTCTGTGGAAGATATCCACTTTAACTCCTTCAGTGTATTTAGTGAGGTTTCCTTTTTTTAAGTCATTTTCCTATAAAAGAACATTCCTCACTATATAGGGGTTTCAGTTTCAGCTCTGACGGGTTAAGACTGCATGCATATTTCCTTTTTTAAAACACAGTCCCTTGCCGGAAGGGTAATCCCAATTTTTTTCTAGTATCCAGGTCATTTCCTACTCAGATCATGAGTTTTCCATTCCTGTTGGTGTTCAACCTTCAATCCAACATCTAGATTTCCCTTTTTTAATTTTTCTTTTATTTTTCTCTTGACCTCAGCTTTAAATGGCAATTCTATTTTACCCAGCATTTCTATATAGTTTAAGCATGGAATTTTTGATCAGGTCAGCCATCCATGTTGCTGGAAGCCATTTCCATTTATTTTTCACTCTGTCAATTACTATTATAAGAAACAGCTACATAAGCAAGATCGAAAGCAGCGGAATTGCCACAGTGAGAGATTTCAATGTCTTTGCAAAATGGAATATGAAAATGTATGCTCAAATTTAATTCAGGAAATGGACCTCAGCACCACCATCTTTCCAGCTTTGCAGCATCACAACTGTAAGTGTTCATTTGACTCTGTTGAATTTTCATGAAAGAAACAAATTAAGACACAGCAGCACAAAATGTATCTTGCATTCAAGTTTTTACAAAATTTGAGGGAGCCTTAGAAATTTTCTACTCCAAGGTCCTAATTTAACAAGTAAAAAAAAAAAAAAATCACAAAACATGAGCAACGCAGGGTCAAGTTCTGGACTAGGACCTGATCTCCCTCTTCTATACCAGTGTCCCTTCTAGCTTGTGACTCCTCAAATCTAATTTAAAAATTCTCAAAGTCCTTAGGAATAACCATATACCATTTACCAATAACCATAACCGATTCTAATTCTGGAAATGACTTTCAATTTGGGTAAGTTAATTGAAAGCTAGATTCCATCCATTTACTGATAATGTTCATCCATTCATAGTAAGCAACTGATTGGCAAAATAATCACTGTATTAAACATTGCAGTTCTCATACAAAATTAAATACAGGTCTTTGGGTCAAGTTTTATTATTTTCATTAAGGGAACATCCTTCCAATTCCTAAATCCTAACGTGTGTGTGTCTGTGTACATGTGCATGCATATCTGTGTGATAACTCTATAAAATCTTACACAACATTGGAAAGACTCCTTTAATAAAACAAAAACAAATAAGACTGAAAAACTAGTGTGTGAATTATAACTCTTCTTAAAACTAAAAGAGTTGTGCTAGAGGTAGAAAATAATAAAAAGAGCTATGGCCATCCCAAATGTCAGATGTGAAGGCACAGTGCTAATATATGGAAAACAGTCTAAGTAGAAAGAAAATAATAAAATATTACATACAGATTTTAATATTTAATATTTTATGAGGATTCTTTGGGTTCAGTTCACTTTGTTTTTATTATCTCCAAATTAGTTACCCTCACCCTCACCATCTAAAAGTGGAGCTAATTTGTTTTCCAAATAAAATCATGGACCTCATAAAAATGTGAAAAGTACTAGTGTTGGTATATAGAGGCAAAAATGTTACCACACTGATTTATATACCAAAATAAGAAATGGTATGTGTGTGTGTCCCCTACAAATTCTTGTACTTTCTTCAGGTCTCAGGTGAGACATCACTTCCTTCAAAATTCATCTATGAGCCCCAAGACTGTACTACACACTCCTTCAAGCATTTCCACAAGCCCCCATACTCACTCGTCACCCAAAGTCACAACTGCCAGCTCTGCTTTATGTCCTTTAGCAGATAGTGCACCTTCCCTAACTTTCTACGTGAGCATCTGGCAGAGGGACTAAAACATGGCACACAATGATATCTAATTGTTAAATGACTTGTGTGTACTATTTGGTAAAATCAATCTGTAACTGAATATTTATTAATTCAATCACAATGTTATAACAGGACTCCATGAAGCTTCCAGATGAATATGAGATGGAAGCAAGCATTCAGTATTTTCTAATAAAAAAAAATTAGGTAGTTCAGTTTACTAGAATCTCAGGCATAACTTTGGTTGATTTCTTTATCACTGAAAGAGGGTCTTACTAGGTGAGAGAAGACAGGATGAGAAAACATGAAAATATCCACACAGACAGAATCTATAACAGAAAGTACATTGGTGGCTGCCTGGGCTGGGGAGGCTGGGATTGGCTGGAATGGGCACAGGGGTAACAGAAATGTTCTACATCTTGACTGTGTAGTTCTGACATCGGTGTATAAATTCATCAAAACTCATCAAAATATATACTTAAAAGTAGTGCATTATACCTCAATTAAGTGGAGTTTTACAATGCCTCAGTAATTCAAACAGCTTCTCAATAACATTTCCAGCAGAGAAAGTATTCAACAGTTTTGTTATTGGAGGGAAATGCTATGAGATAATATTATTTAAAATTTCTAAATAGTAGTAATAATGCTGAAATCAGTTTAAAGAGCCTTTTTATGGTAGCTTGTATATAAAAGGAAATTAATGGGTCCCACACTAATTTTATTCAGTGATTAAATCACCAAACTACTGATCTTTCTCTTGTTTATTCATAGACCATCAGGTAATTAGGACTGTCTCTACTATATCATCTGCCAGCTGTGAGGAGAATGAGAACAATAGTTATTCAGTTCAGCAGGATCATTATCATTCATATAGGAAAACAGGACCTTTGCAACTGTTAAAAATAGACTAGGTATATTTCTTCTTCTTTTTCTCTATATTTATTTAATAAAAAGCCATGAACCAACTGGAGACATAGCTGTTTATGTGCATATATAATTAATTAAAATCTAATGTGTTTAATAGAATCAACTAATATTATAGCACTGAGGGCAACTTTAAAGGAAAAATAAATTTCAACCAGGCATGAGTTCCAATACCTAGATATCTAGGTATCTAGATTGATATCAAGTGTCTAATAAATACTATATTAAAGCAAACTGAGCAAAGTAAAGAGAGTTGGCTTGGTCCATTCAGGCTGCTGTAACAAAATACCACAGACTGAATGGCTTATAAGCAGCAGACATTTATTGCTCACAGTGCCAAGGCTGAAAGTCTGAGATCAGGGGCTGGCATGGTAGGGTCCTAGTGAGAGAGCCCAAGCCAGGCTGCAGACTGCCTTCTACTGTGTCCTCACCCGACAGAAGGGGCTAGGGTCTCTCTGGAGCTCTTTTATAAAGCAATAATCCCATTCATCAGGGTTCTAAATCCTAAATCCCTAAAGGCCCTACCTCCTAACACCATCACTTCTGAGGATTAGGATTTCAACACCTGAATTTGGGAAAATACATTCTGGCCATAGCAAGAATCAATCACAGGTTTAAGTCCCTTATACTAGAAGTATTTTTACCTCCATTGCCCCAACATCAATTCTACTGAACACACACACACACACACACACACACACACACACACACACCACATATTCAGAAATGTCAATTAAAAATAAAGCATAAGAATATTAATAAATAGACACTAATAAAGCATGGTATATAGTGGTAGAAGATGAGGTGAAATTGAGTAAAACCATCCTTTCTTTTATTTAGATGTAATTTACATAAAATAAAATCTTACTGCTCCAGCCAATGAATTTTAGTACTTGAACAAACATATGTAACTTCCACCCAAAAGATGATAAACACATTCCTATCATTGTAAAAAAAATTCTGTTGTGCCCATTTCTAGTAAATATCTAACTCAAAAGTGACTACTTTCTGAATACTATCACCACAAATTAGCTTTGTTTATTCTTAGACTCTGTATAGATGCAATCACATAGCAAGTATTTGTGTGTATGTGTCTGACTTCCCTCACCCCCACAAAAAGAAAAAAAGTGTTTGAGATTCACTGTACGTTGTGGCTACATCAATAATAGGCCTAGGACTGATAACATTCCTTTATCCTCCTTTTAATGTCTATAGGGTCTTTTGATTGTGGTATCTGTATTTTTTACTCCTGCCAATATGAACAGTCTTACCATGACTTTATTCATTTTGTTAATCTCATCAATATCAATGTTTAAAGTGATTTAAAAAACTTTTCCTCTGGGGCACCTGGGTGGCTCAGTGGGTTAAGTGTCTGACTCCTGATTTTGGCTCAGGTCATGATGTCATGGCTCCTGGGATAGGGATCAGGTTCTGAGCTGACAGCACAGGTTCAGCTCATGCACTTTCTTTCTTTCTTTCTCTTAAAATAAATAAATAAGCACTTAAAATTAAATAAATACAAATAAAAAATTGTTTCTCTATTTTTTATGTATGGATTTTCACCCCTATTTTTATGATAACCTCCCTTAAAGTTTAATCTGCTTTTCTGTCCCTACCTTCTTATTTTGGGAGTCTAGGTAATTATTTTCTAATATAAGGTATTCATATTAAAAATTGCTATTAATACTATAAATTGCCATAATTGAAGCTTACTATAACCCAAAAATAAATGTTATACTTTCCTTTTCATTCAATTCAAAATATTTCCTGAATTCTCTCATTTTTTTCAGTGGTTTGTTACAAACATGTTTTTAAATTTTCACACATTTATAAATCTTACCAATGCCTTATTTGCTAACTTCTGATTTCAAAACATCATCACTATAAAACATGTTTTATGTTTTTAGTTATTTGATATTGATCGAGCCTTTTCTCATGGTCCAGTCTACTGACTATTTTGATAAATATTTCCATGGACAACTAGAAAGAATATTCCACATCTGGGAGCAGCACTCTCTACATATCACTAGACCAGATTGATACATAGGGTTGTTCAAGTGTTCTGTGTTCTAAGTTTGTGTCAACTTGTTTAAAAGTATACCAAGATAATAGAATATCCACAATTCTGGATTTCCCTAGACTTTTTGACAATTTTTATTCACAGGTTTTTTAATGTCTATAAGTAAGTAATGATATGATTGTGTTCTTGATAAACCAGATATTTCCTAATATATCACTCTGCTGTATCCATATTTATCTCTGATAATAAATTTACTTTATCTGATATTAATACTTCATGTTTTTATATTCCCTATTTGCATAGTGTATCTTTTTCATGCTCTTATTTCATCTGTGTAATACACATGTACACTCACATACACAAATATATTTACATTTCTAGTGCACTTCATTCCTTATTGCATATCTAAACTTTCATGTGGTATGATTTCCAGTCAACTTCAAGAATTCTGTTAGCACATCTTTTTGGGTGGGTCGACTGGAGACTAAATTATACTTATTTTGTATGTAAAACTACTTTCCCTTCTTTTTTGAATTTTTAAAATTAATAAATCAGTTTTTATTTAAAAAATAATAAAAATGGTTGCAGAAAGAATGACAACCAAGTATCCCCAAAATGCCCCCACAATACCCACAATCCCCCCCATGACTAACATACTGTTAATAATATTAGTGTTATACATTTGTTATAAGTGAAGAGCCAGTGCCAGCACACTTATAATCTAATGCCCACAGTTTACGTTAGAGTTCATTCTTTGTGTTGTACATACTATAGGTTTTGACAAAGGTATAATGACATGCATAATGGACACTCTTACAGTATAATGGACAAGATTTGTCAGTGTTCTAAAAATCTCCTGTGCCCACCTATTTATTCCCACCTCCCTCCTTCCACTTACTGGAACCACTGATGTTATACTTTCTCCATGATTTCCTTTTCTAGAAGGTCATGCAGTTGAACTTATACCACATAGTCTTTCCAGATTGGCTTCTTTCACTTAGGCATTTAACATTCTGCCATATCTTTTTGGTGACTTAATAGCTCATGGCTTTTTATCACCAAACAATATTTCATTGTATGGATGTACAACTGTTTATTTATCCTTTCATGTACTGAGATATCTTGGTTGCTTCCAAGTTTTGGCAATTGTGAATAAAACTTCTATGAACATAAGTGTGTAGGCTTTTGTATAGACATAAATTTTCAACTCATTCATAAGCACAAAGGAGTACAATTGAAGAGTCATATGTTAAGAGTATGTTTAGATTTGCAAGAAACAGCCAAAGTCTCCTATAAAGTGGGTGTACTATTTTGCATCCATACCAGCAAAAATTGATGATTCCTATTGCTCCATAATATCACCAATATTTGGTATTATCAATATTTTGGATCTTAGTCTTTCCAATAGCTACATGTGTATGGGCATGTCACTGCTGTCTTAATTTGCAATTCCTTAAGGAAGTATGATGTTGAGCATGTTTTCATATGCTGACTTGTCATGTGTACACCTTCTTTGGAGACATATCTCTTCATATCATTTGCTCATGTATTAAGTGTATTATCTATTTTTGTTTTAAGTGTTATTTGCATATTTCGGATTTCAATCTTTTATAGGAGGGTTTTCCTTCATTTTTAGGTATTTTCCATGAATATCAAATCTAAACTGTCCTTTCCTCCAGCATTTAAAAACATCCTTGATGAGAAGTCCTCCATCATTTCTCCCTCTGTGTAACATTTTTAGCCTCCCTGTCACCACTGAGTACTTTATATCTTTGCTTTCAGCAGTTTGACTATAACATTCCCAGTGTTTTGTTTATTTTGTTTCTACAGGAACTTCACTGTGTTCCTTAGATTTTTTAGCTTGAAGTTCTTAACCATTTTTGGAATCTCTCCTTCATGTTTCCTTCACTTGTTTAATATGTTCTATTATTTTTATCTTCAATTTTTAGGGCTCCAGTGACACCTATGTTAGGCTATTTGTTATAATTCCATACTGAGCATTTTATTTCCTTTTTTCTTGGTATTTTTTGTATAATTTTTAGTGATCTTTGTTCAAGCACGCTCAACTTTGCTTCTATTGAATCTTTTCTGCTTTGAAGCCTACTGAATAATCTGTTTAAATTTCTGATACTTGTGTTTTATTCTATCATTACCATTCAAACTTTTTTCATAGTTTCCATCTATCTTCTGATATTCTCTATCTCTCCAAGCATGTTGTTACCTTAGATCCTTTGACATATTATAGTCATTGCAATGTTACTTCTCTGGTTATTCCATCATTTGGGTCATTTCTGTGTTTTCTTATATTGACTATTTTAGCCCTTGTTCAAGGACTGCTTTTGCAGCTTTTTAATTTTTCTCTTAACGTTACATTTCAAACAAGGAATTTCATGTAAGACACGTCTTAAACCTATAATAGTAGCATTTACAACAGAAATAAAATTCTACTTATCATCAGGTCACTGGTACTGAAATTTGAATTTAAACTTTAGTTAGACTTCATCACTGGTTTCCGATTATTTTGACAAGGCGATGAGGAGTTGGTTTTTAAATTTATTTTTAAATCTCTGAAGAGTGCTCTTTGCTTTTCAGTCCCAGTTTCAGATATGATTTTTCAGGAGCTCTCCCTTTACCCTGCTGTGCTGTTCAAGTATTTAGAGCAATACATTCAATAGAGGCCTGAAGCATCTCAGAGGGATTTCCCAGGCTTGCTTCCTGCCTTCTGTGCACTGTACTCAGTGAAGGGATGGAGTGTCACTGAGTTTTTCTCTCAGCTTTCTCACCCACCTCCAGTTGTCAAAGGATCTCTGCTAATCTCTCAGCAAAAGTCTAGAGTGCATTCAAGGGATTTATGTCTTTATCTCATTTCTCCTTACCCTCCTCCTCTCTTCACTGGGGAGGGTGAACACTTTCACTAACAGTCCCGCAAGCTCTAGGGCACTTCCTTCACCCAGCTTACTATACTCTTGGCCTTCAGCAGGTAACTGTCTATAAATGGAAAATGTTCTGTGCCTCAGGCAGGATCTCTCTTGGATCGCCTGCCTTACACCCTTTGTTAAGAAGGGTATAAATATGTACTCACTGAAGGCCTGTGAGAAGAAAAATTTGTTCAGTGCCTGAATGTTTTTCTCTGGCTAGGACTTCCTGAGATTCTATTGTGTCAAATCAATGCCCACTAAAAACTGGTTTCAACTTTAATGACAATTAAAAGATGATTATATTTTAACTATATCAGCTGTTTTTTTCCACACAGCCACTTATTGTGGATTCTTGTCCTTCTAGCTATTGTGCCAAGGATGGAAATTTTTTCTTATGAAGAATTCCTCAATTTCTGGTATCTAGTTGCTTTCAATTTTGTCTTGTCCTCAGCTCCCCGATGGGTTTTAAAAACCAAAAATTGCACTGCTTACCTCAACTACTCTGCTTGCCACAGAGCAATGATCATTCGCATCCTACAATCTCAAACAGAAGGAAACCCAGATACATCCTCTTAAACTGGATTGTTGCTTGTTTTAGAAACTCTGCATTGTGGTTGCAGATGAGTGGACAATGGTATGTTATACAACCAGGCTTCTTTGCTTTCAGGTGTGTATCGTGGTAATACACAATTATCATTCTATCACTTTGTGAGAAGACAAAATATAGTTTTTCTGTATTCCAAAAATATTTTCTGCTTTCCTGAAGTTTTGACTACATGCTCTGAAGATCCCTCCTGGATGAAGAAGTAGTTCAGAATCCATTGCTCTTCTTTGAATGAGGAAAACATCAAGCCCCCTTCTAAACAAAAACAGCATTAAACAAAAGTCTTGAGTAAAAAAGACTAGTTTGGGAGACATGTTTGCTCCATTAAAGCATTAATCTTTTTAAAATGAGAGTCTTTATATTGGCTGCTCCTTAAACACCCACACATTGACTACTTATCTAGATTTGTCTACTTAAAATTTCATTGTAAAATAAAAACACAAAGAATTTATCAGGGAGGTATACAGACCACAATCCTCCACAGAAGAACAGAGATTAACTTACAATGAACATCCACAATATTTGCTTTCAGAGGCATAAAGGGAAACATTCTAATAGAGTGGTTATGGGAAGCCTTCTTGAGGAGATGACATTTTTATAGGGATTCTTCTCTCTTTTTGTTTATTAATGTTTTATTTAAATCAATTTCATGTATTTCAATTATAGTATACATACTATACTATACATAGTTACTATGTATATGCAATAATATACATAGTAACTATGTATAATCATGAAACCACCACAAAGATCAAAATATGAAACAGTCTTCCATCACCCTGAAGGTTTGCTGGTGTCCCTTTGCATTCAATCCTCTCCCTAGGAGCACAGACCCAGACAACAACCTGTTCATTTTTTTTTCCACAAAACTGTGCCTTGTCTATAATTTAATATAAGTGGAATCATAATATTTTTGTGTGACTTCTTTAACATAGAATAATGTTTTGGAGATTGATTCTTGTTGCCAATATTATACCTGAGTAGTATTTTATAGCCTGTTTATCTTTTTATATTCATAAGTGGATGGACATATGGTCTGCCTCCAGATTTTGACAATTTTGGATAAAGATGCTATGAACATTTATTTAAATGTATTTCTGTGGATATATATTTCCATTTCTGTTTGACAGATTTGTTTGAGAGAGGTTGCTTTGTCATATGGTAACCATATATTTAACTTTATAAGATAATGCTATACTTTTCTATGGACAATGCACTATTTAACTTTCCCACTAGCAATGTATTTAATCTAATTGCTACAAATCCTTCCCAACACTAGATACTGTTCTCATTTTAGTGGATATGTAGTGGTATCCACTTTTAGTATCAATATGCATCTTTCTGATGTAAAAAATGTGTCACTGAGTTTCCAAATACTGATTTTCTAGATTTTTTATTTATTTCTAATTTTATTACTTTTTGATTGGAGAGTATATTTTGAATGCTTATCAATTTATCAGACTGTATTATTCAGAATGTTACATATTTTGATAAATGTCCTGTATGTACTTAAAACTGAATATTCTTTATTCTATAAATAATTAGTTATTTATTGAACACCAAGTTAGTGTCCAACTCTTCTATACACTTTCTGAGTTTCTCTTCCTCTTCTATTAATTTTTAAGAGGAGGTTGAAGTCATCCATTATAATTGTGACTTGTCTATTTCCTTCAGTTCCATCAGATTTGCTTCATGTACTCAAGTTCTGTTAATAAGCAGCTGAAATTTTAAAAATCTGATGTCTTTTTGAAAAATAAACTCATTATGAAATGACATTCTTGAACCCTGATATAAGTCTTTGTTCTAAAATCTACTTCATCTGATGTTTATGTAGCCACTCCAACATGTTTTCATTTATTGTGAGCATGATATGTCTTTTCCAATTTTAAAGTTTTTTCCATTGTGCATTTATGTATTTTGTATGTGTATTTATATTTTTAATGAGCATCTTTTGGGAAGAACATAGTTGAAATTTTTTTGTTTATTCCAACTTCAATACCTGCCTTTTAGTTTAGGTTTTTAGACCACTTATACTTATCATATTCATGGATGTGTTTTTTTGTTCATTTGTTTCAAGTTTTTATTCAAATTATAGTTAGTTAACACATAGTCTAATACTGGTTTCAGGAGTAGAATTTAGTGATTCCTCACTTACATATAACGCCGAATGCTCATCACAATTGTCCTACTTAATACCCACCACCCATTTAGCACATTCCCCACCACCTCCCCTCTAGCAATTATCAGTTTGCTCTCTATAGTTAAGGCCCGTTTTTGTGGTTTGCCTCTGTCTCTTTTTTTTTTCTTCCTTCCCCTATGTTCATCTGTGTTGGTTGTTTAAATCTACCCTCCTTGTTACCTGATAGACATGTTTTTGGCTTGCCTTATACCATACCCAAAAAGCCTAAAACAAATTAACAAAATTATCTTACTCAAATCATAAGTTACTGGTATTCAATCCATTCAAATAACTGGAAATATTTAATTAGCTTATTTTGATATCAACATTATTCTTGCTGAAATTTATCTTGTTTGTACATATATACTAGTTTTGTCCATTGATTCTGTACACTTTGACCAAACTGGCCATATTTGTATTTCTCCTAGCACACAATTCTAGTGGTTACCACAAATTGTACTCTGGCCTTTTCTGACAAACAAACCAACTTTTATGTCAATGATCAGAATTCACTGCAGATCACTGGGGTAGAGGGACTGTCTCCAAACTGGGTAAGTCTTTAAATTAAAAGGTTATAAATGAAATAAATCCTTGTGTTCTTTATTCAAATACCACCTTTGCAAGAGCTTTCTTGCTACTCAACCTAAAGTACCTTCCACCCAACGCCCAACTATTTGCTCACTTAAAATTTATCCTTCTTTATTTTATTCAAAGTATTTATGATTTTATATTGCCTTATTTATTAGGTATTACCTCTGATAGAATGTAATTCTATGAGAAACAGAATACCTCCAGTTGTCTTCACACTTTTCTAGGCAGGCCACTAATTAAAACTTCATTTTGTATTGCAAAACCTAGAGCATATATACTATTTATCTTGCTGCCTATCTATCATCTTTCTATATAATTTAAATAATGAGGGGCACCGGGATGGCATTGTCAGTTGAGGGACCCACTTCAGTTTAGGTAATGAAGTCGAGGTTCAAGCCCCACATTGGGCTCTGTGCTAACAACTTGAAGCCTGGAGTCTGCTTCAGATTCTGTTGTCTCTCTCTCTCTCTCTGCCATTCCCCTGCTCGCTTGCTCTCTCACTCTCACTCTCTCTCTCTTTCAAAAATAAATATAAAAAATTTTAAATAATGAAAACATGTTAAGGTTAAAATTCAGTTAACTTTTTTCATATATACTACTTTCATAAAACTTTATGAAGTAGGAGGGAATACTGTTACTAATTATTCTGCAGACAAAAAAGCTGAGGTTCTTAAAAAGAAAGATGTTTGTATCAAGTTCACATAAAGTAGAGCTGATACATAAACACAAAGCTTCTGATAATGAATTCTGAATTCATTTTAATATCTAGTTATCATGTATACAATAGGATCAAGCTTTTATATTTAGTTGTTTTCCAATACATTTAAAAATATCAATTTGATAAGAAGTAGGATCTCATAGCAAATATCATACTAAAGTTTTTGTAGATGTATAAAAGTTTAAGACTTTACTTAGCCCTTGTTAAATTTCCAAAAAATTCATTGATGTGAAAAAAGAGAGGAATTTAAAGGTGAATATATGCATGAGACAGGATCTGAAACTCCCCTAAAAAGGAACCTATAATATATAAATGACTAGTCCAATAACAAAACTACAAATGAAATATTTAAGGATAAGAAAATCTAATCTCAATTTTTTTCCATAATTTAGGACCATTAAATGTAAAAACCAAAACTATCAGACATCTTAAAATGCTCAGGTACAAATCTATAATAAAGGAAGTTTGGAATACAAACCTATTTGAAGACACCAACCTGGCAATCAGGCTAAACAAATGTATAGATTCAATAAGGTTGATATTTTAAAATTTTGTTCTAAGTCTTCTAATGTTTATTCACCCTTAAGAGAACCTTCCATTTGATCACACACTGAAAGTAAACTACAACATACCTATGTCACACACACACACACACACACACACACACACACACACACACACTCAAAATGGAGAAGACAACACCAGAGACAAAACCTTGACTAATCTCATAAATTCACTTAATTCACTAAACCCGTCGGTTCTAAAATGAATTTTATCATTTTATCAGGTACATCATATATATAATCTTCACCTCAATGAAATGTAGGTTTTAAGACTTGGTTAGAAAATAGTAAAAAGAGAGAAACAGAAAAAAAAAAAAACAAACAGCAAGGTAAGACTTGATCTCCTGTATAACACTCCAGAGTTCAAAACGCCATTTTTGAGGGACACTTGGGTGGCTCAGTTGGTTAAGTGACTTCAGCTCAGTTCATTATCTCACGGTTTCTGGGTTCAGACCCCACGTCAGTCTCTGTAATGAACGCTTGCTCAGAACCTGGAGTCTGCTTCAGATTCTATGTCTCCTTCTCTCTTTGCCCCTCCCTATCATGCTCTGTTCCATTCTGTCTCTCAAAAATAAATAAAAAGTTTTTAAATGCCATTTTTGAGGCTAAAAATACACAACATGGCTTCTTAAACTGAGACTTTATTCACTGGAAGTCAACAAATCCTGGGAGCATCTGGCTCTATATTTTGTAAAAAATTAAAAAATAAAAATAAAAAATAAAACAAAGAAACAGACAAAAAATAGTATGCAAGAAAAAAATGTGGAGAGAGAGTATATTATATCTTGATTTATTAGTATTTTCATATTGCTGCAAATTACACTGGACAATAATTGAAAAGTGATCATTATCCCTGTATTTGATTATTTTATAAAATGCTAATGGTCAGCAGTGGTTGGTTAAGTTTACAATTGCTTTTGGTGCACAGAAAAGGGAAATTTGGATGCTGAGCAAAACAATCAGAGGGCTGGCGTCCCAGTTTAAAGACAGAGGAACGTTGGCTCAAAGTGTAAAAATAGAAAATGCTTTAGGACAGTAATGAAAGCATCCAACACTGTCTCTCAAGGTGACCAGGACCTCTGTTTCTAAATACAGGATCCTATGAGAGAAGAATGATGCTAAATGAGCTATGTGGATGAGGAATTTATCTCTCATGCTCATGACTCATTCAGTTCCTTTTTCAATTTCAAAGGGAACAACAGGCATCAGTTAACCTCTACTGGTGATACAAGGTTATCATTAATAAGTAGCCACAGAGCAATAAATAATTATAATACAGAATAACAGGGATTGGAGCAAAGCATTTTGTACTCACTGGTTAAATTCTGGTCATTCACAATTATAAAATAACACTAGAAATTCTATTTTAATCTTCATTTATCTTTCCAGGATCTATAAAACACCCAATTCCTCTCTTTTCTTATTTTTCTTTTAAGTAATTTTAATATTATTAATATGAAATATAGCCTAGTACTGTAATCTTTAAGACAATTCATGAACACACACATATTAAAATCATGAAGCTCAGACATGCAAAGAACTGTAAAAAGTGTTGCCTTTATCCTGTGACAAACAAAACCTGGAGAAACTGCAACTTAATTATATATACAAACTCACCAAAGAATTAAAGTTTCAGGGCAGCCATATAATCGTAAATTTAAAGAAAGTCAGCTTCCTGCAGGGAGAAACAGGATCTGAACAGTTGATTAAATGAGGAAGACATCTCTGGACTTACATAAGCCAACAAAAGATACAGCTGAATCTTCTGAATTAAGCACGGAATGTAAAGCCCCTAGAAGGTTAATAGAAGGAAGCTGGCAGTCTTGCTGGCCTTTTCCACATGAACCCCACCTATACTCACAGGAAACATGAGTGGGAATCTTTAGAGAGCTTCTCTTGTGGTGTTAATTGAGAGGAAAGAACAGCAATCACTAACAGTAACCCCAATGGACATATCTTCCCCAATTTTGCCTGTGAACCACATGCCTTCATCTGTAGGACAAAGGTGGAAGAATGCCACTTTTGGACACTAGCAGAAATCAATTACAGTGGGAGAAGGAAAGTAACCAAAAAAAAAAAAAAATCACTAACCTGAGAGAGAAACAGGAGCACTTACTATGTCCAGCATTGCAGCTGGAGAAGAGCATGAGTGAATGTGTTCTGAGATCCAAGAACACTGTGCCTAACACAGCGCCAGGATTAATCCTAATTAGGACACAGGAGCACACTCTGCACTGGTCCCCAGCATTTGGCTAATAAGCACTGAGTAAAAATAATAACAGATATACAGATAAGAGAGGTTAAAGATATGGATTGTCTTTGGAGACCAGCGCAAACAAAAGACCAAAGCCAGGAGAGTAGACATTGGGAAAATGACCTCCGGAAAACAAGGTCTTATCCTAAACACAAATTATGAAAAGAAGAATTTGAATCCTGTGGTACATGAGGCTATTCTTGGAAACAATACACTTCAATTCAGCCCAGCCCCTAAAGGCCTGGTAGAAAGAATGAAATACTCATCTTAAAGCATAAGCTTACACAATATATCTAGCTTTCAAAGTTATGAGGCATAAATTGCTAAGAGAAAGCACATGCTAAAGAGATAGAGCAGTCATCAGAACCAGACTCAGATATGATGTATACAGTAGATCAAAAGGCAATTTAAAATAATCATGATTGTGAATATGTATTACTTATAAATGTATGTTGAAAACTCTAGGAAAACCACTTAATTTTTTTCAAGTACTACTATTATGCTAAAAAAAGAGAAAATGTAATCATATAAAATACTCAAAACCACAAAAGACAGAAAAATGGTGGAATTCAAAAATGTTTTAAATGAACAAGGGCAATAAATAAAAGATACTAAAAATATGGTGGATGTTAATCCAACTATATCATTAAGCACTTTCAACATCAATGATCAAAATACACTAATTAAAATAAATTATCACAGTTTGTCAAAAACAACATCTGAATATATGTTGTCTACAAAAACTCACTTTAAATATAAAGACACCATGTAGATTAAATGTAAATGGATGTAGAAAAATATACCATGCTAACACTAATCAAAACAGAGCAGGAGTAGCTATACTAACTTCAGATTGAAGCAAGGAAAGTTATCAGGGGTAAAGAAGAGCATTACATAATGATAAAGGGCTCAATTCCCCAATACGGGGTAATAATCCTTCACATGTATCTGCCTAATAACACAAGATCAAACTATAAGAGGCAGAAACTGATAGAACCCCAAGGAAAAATAGATGAATTCACTATTATAGTTGGAGACTTCAACATTATTCTCTCAAAAACGGAACAAGAGGCAAAAAATTAGTAAGGATATAATTGTGCTCACCGTCACCACAAATCAACTGGATATAACTGGCATCTACAGACGACTTCCAATGACAGTGGCATACACATTCTACTCAAGTTCACATGGAGCATTCACTGATACAGACCACAATCTGGGCCAGAAAACATACCTTAATCAACTTAAGAGAAATAACTTGGGCTTTCCTATTAAGCAGGTGTGGTGCCCACTGTAAGGTCTGGCTTACATAGAAGAGTGATTATGGAGCTCTTCAAGTACACTGAGGCTTTCTCAGAAATTTATTTCTCAAGTTTGATGAGAAGTATGTCTAATGGGTCCTTCCAGTGTGGGTGAGTAGGTCTTAAATGACAATTCACTCTTGTATTTCAATCTCCTTAAGCCTCTGAATCTCTTCTGTTAAATTAAACCAAGGGAGCCTGGGCATTTCTGGTTCACTCATGATGAGCCATCTATTGGTTCATGTTTGAAAGAACCAAATAAATAGTTAGAGCCTTTTTTAATTACTGAAGCAGCAAGTTTAAATGAAGAATCTCTAATTATTGGCCTCATATCAATAAATCTGACCAGGTCCAATTCTATGTTCCTTTCACCATTATCTCAAGCCCATGGTATCCATTCTCATGCAAGTTTTCCCAGGTTTTTGCTTACATAGATTAGAAAACTAAAGTAACTCTTTGGAGTATAGCACACCTCCTCATAGGTTATACTTTGTAACTCATAGTAAAGGGTCTGTTGGGACTTATCTCTAGCTAGAGGTTTAGAGGCAAAGATAGGTGGTAGGTGTGAGTCCTGACTAGAGGCAGCATTATCTTGCATGGCAACTGCCTTATGGGAGTCCATTAACATCACCTCAGGAAACTCAGGGTTAATCTCATCCAATGAGATGGAAAGTCCAATTGCATGCATTCACAATGTTTGCTCTAAGACCACAATGGAATTAAACTAGAAGTCAATAAAAAGAATAAATAATAAACCAATCAAGAAAATCCAAAAATATTTAGTGATATTAACAAAACTCTTCTAAATAATGTGAGTAAAAGAAGAAATTTCAAGAACAATTAAAAATATTTTAAACTGGGGTACCTGGGTGGCTCAGTCAGTTAAGCCTCCTACTCTTGATGTAGGCTCAGGTCATGATCTTGCAGTTCTTGGGATCAAGCCCCTCATCGAACCCTGCATCAGGTTCCATGCTATCAGCATAGAGCTTGCTTGAGGTCCTCTCTCTACCTCTCTCCCTGTCCCTTCTACGCTCATGCTCTCTCTTTCTCTCCCTCTCAGAATAAGTAAATTTAAACTAATTTAAATGAAGTGAAAATGAAAACACAGTTTGTCAAAATTTCTGGGATTGGTGAAAGCAAGGCTTAGGAAAAAATCTGTAACATTAAAGCATATAATAGAAATATCTAAAATCAATAGGTTTCACCTTAGTAAAAAAAAAAAAAAAAAAGTAAAACCCAAAGTAAGCAGAAGAAGGAATAACGATTAGATCAAAAGTCACTGAAATTAAAAACAGGAAATTGACAAAGAAAATTCAATGAAACCAAAAGCTGGTTCCTTGAAAAGTCCAGTAGGCTGATAAGACTTTGGCAAGCAAAGACAAAAGGGAAAAAGAAAAAGAAAAAAAGAAAGGACACAAATTATGTAAGAGGGCATCATTACATGTGCCACGGACATTAAAAGAATAAAAAAAGAATAACAAATACTATGATCAACTCTATACCCACAAATTTAAGAACCTAGGTGAAATGGACCAGTTCCCTGAAAAGCACAATATGCCAAAACACACGAGAAGAACACTTGGAATAGGCTTATAACTATTATATAGACAGAAACTGAATCTATAATTAATAACCTTCTAAAATACAAAACACCTGGCTCAGATGCATTCGCTGGTGATGTCCAATACCATTCATGATAAAAATTCTCAGTAAAGTAGGAACACAGGTGAACTTGCTCAACTTGATAGAGAATAATAAGCCACAACTCAAAGATATTGTGGTTTTGGCTCCAGACCACTACAATAAAGAAAATATTGCAAAAAGTGAGCCAATTTTTTTTTCATTTCCCAGGGCTTATACTTAAAAGTTATGTTTACTTTTCCTGTTTTCTTTCAATGCTGCAATAACATTATGTCTAAAAAATGTATATACCTTAATTTAAAACACAATATTGCTAACACATACTGCCACCATTTGAGATCACGATGAGACATAATCTTTTTGCTGGTGAAAGGTCTTGTCTCATTGTTGATGGCTGCTGACTGATTAGGTTGTAGGTTGCTGGAGGCTGCAGCAATTTCTCAAAGTAAGACAACAATGAAGTCTGCCACACTGACTGACAATTCCTTTCAATGATTTCTCTGCAGCATGCTATGCTGTTTGATAGCATTGTACCTATAATATAACGTTCAAAATTGGAGTCAATCCTCTCAAACCTGGCTACTGCTTTATCAAATAAGTTTATGTAGTATTCTAAATCCTTTGTCAGTTCAACAGTCTTCATGGCATCTTCACCAGGAGTAGATTCCATCTCCAAAAAACTACATTCTTTGCTTATCCATGAGAAACAATTAATCTGTTCAAGTTTAATCATGAGATCACAATAATCCAGTCACATCTTCATGCTCCACTTCTAAGTCTAGTTCTCTTGTTATTTCCACCACTTCTACAGTTGCTTCCTCCACTGAAGGCCTGAAACCTTCTGAGTCATCCATGAGGGTTGGAATCAACTTCTTCAAGCTCCTATTAATGTTGATTTTCTGACCTCTTCCCATGAACCACAAATACTCTTAATGGCATCTAGAATGGTGAATCCTTTCCAGAAAGTTTTGCATCGACTTTGCCTAGATCCATCAGAAGAATCACCGTCTATGGCAGTTATAGCTTCACAAAACATATTTCATCAATAATAACACTTGAAAGTCAAACTGACTCCATGATACATGGGTTGCAAAATGGATGTTGTGTTAGCAGGCATGAAAACAACATGAATATCATTGTATATCACCACCGGAATTCTTGGATGACTAGGTATCTTGTCAATGAGCAGTAATATTTTGAAAGGAATCTTGTTTTTCTTACTAGGTCTTAACAAAGGGCCAAAATATTCAATAAGCCATGCTGTAAATAGATGTGCTGTCATGCAGGCTTCCTTGTTGTTCCATTTTTAAGCATGGGAAGAGTAGACTTAGCATAATTCTTTTGTTTTATTTTTTTTCTGTTTTTTATTTATTTTTGAGAGAGAGAGAGAGAGAGAGAGAGAGAGATAGCTTGAGCAGGGGAGGGTCAGAGAGAGAGGGAGACATAGAATCTGAAGACAGGCTCCAGGCTCTGAGCTAGCTGTCAGCACAGAGCCTGACATGTGGCTCAAACCCATGAACTGTGAGATCATGACCTGAGCTGAAGCTGGACGCTTTACCGACTGAGCCACCCTAGCAGCCCGATTTAGCATAATTCTTAAGAGCCCAATGATTTTTGGATGGTAAATGAGCACCGATTTCAATTTAATAGTACTGGTGAGTGGTATTAACCCCAATAAGAGAGTCAGCCTGTCCTTTGAAGCTCTGAAGCCAGATCTTGACTTCTCCTGTCTAGCTATGAACATCTTAAGATAGCATCTTCTTCCAACTTAAGGTTGCTTTGTCTACATTTGTTATTTAGTGTTGTTTAGTGAAGCTTCATTACCTATCTTAGCTAGATCCTCTAGAAAACTTGCTGCAGCTTGGACATCAGCACTTGCTGCTTCACCTTGCATTTTTATGTTGTTAAGATGGCTTCTTAAACCTCATGAAGCAACCTCTGATAGCTTCAAATTTATTTCTGCAGCTTCCTCACACCTCTCAGCTTTCAAAGAATTGAATTGAAGAATTAGGACCATTCTTTGGATTAGGCTTTGGCTTAAGGGAATGCTGTGACTGGTGTAAGCTTTTATTTAGACCACTAGGATTTCGTCCACATCAACAATAAGGCAGTTATGCTTATCATTTGTGTATTCACTGAAGTAGTACTTTTAATTTCCTTCAAGAATATTTCCTTTGCATTTACAACATGCCTAACTGTTTGGTGCAAGAGGCCTAGCTTTCATCCTATCTCATTATCTGACATGCCTTCCTCATTAAGCTTAATTATTTATAACTTCTGATTTAAATTAGGAGATATGCAACTCTTCCTTTTATTTGAACACTTAGAAGCCATTGTAGAGTTATTAATTGGCTTAATTTCAATATTGTTTTGTCTCAGGGAACATGGAGGCCTAAATGGAGGGAGAGAGACAGGGGAACAGCTGGTTGGTGGAATAGTCAGAACATACACAACATGTATGGATTAAAAGACTTCCATCTCATTTAAATGTGGTCGGTGGTGCACCAAAACAATTATAATAGTAACACCAAAGATTGTTGATCACAGATCACCATGACAAATACAATAATAATGAAAAATTTGAAATCCTATGAGAATTACCAGTATGTGACACAAAGACAAGAAGTGAATAAATGTTATCAGAAAAATGGAACCAACAGATTTGACAGAATTGCCACCAAATCTTTAATTTGTAAAAAATGCAACTATCTATAAAGTGCAATAAAGCAAAGTACAATAAAACGAGGTATGCCTGTATGTATAGAGATCCAGTTGTCTTTGCAAATATTGTTGAAAGGACTCTCTCTCATTTCTTTTTTTTTTTTTCTTCAACCCTCGGTTCGTTTTCAGTATTCACTAGTCTCCCCAACTCTCTTTCCCCCTTTCCCTCCCCATGGTCCTCCAATAGGTTTCTCCTATTCTCCTCTTAGACCTATAAGTGCAAACATACGGTATCTGTCCTTCTCCACCTGACTTATTTCGATTAGAAAGACACCCTCAAGATCCATCCACTTTGCTAGAAATGGCCAGATTTCATTCTTTCTCATTGCTATGTAGTATTCCATTGTATATATATATATCTTCTTGATCCATTTATCAGTGGATGAAAATTTAGGCTCTTTCCCTGATTTGGTGATTGTTGAAAGTGCTGCTATGAACATTGGGGTACATGTGCTCCTATGCATCAGCACTTCTGTATCCCTAGGGTAAATCCCTAGGAGTGCTATTGCTGGGTCATAGGGGAGTTCTACTGTTAATTTTTTGAGAAACCTCCACACTGTTTCCAGAGTGGCTGTGCCAGTTTATATTCCCACCAACAGTGTAGGAGGGTCCCCATCTCTCCACACCCTCACCAGCATCTATAGTCTCTTGATTTGTTCATTTTAGCCACTCTGACTGGTGTGAGGTGGTATCTCAGTGTGGTTTTGATTTGTATTTCCCTGATGATGAGTGACACAGAGCATCGTTTCATGTGCCTGTAAGCCATCTGGATGTCCTCTTTGGAGAAGTGTCTGTTTATGTCTTCTGCCTATTTCTTCACTGGGTTATTTGTTTTTTGGGTATGGAGTTTGGTGAGTTCCTTGTAGATTTTGGATACTAGCCCTTTATCTGATATGCCATTTGCCACTATCTTTTCCCATTCTGTCTGTTGCCTATTCGTTTTTTTGGATTGTTTCCTTTGCAGTGCAGAAGCGATTGAGGTCAAGAAGGCTGCTTCCTGCTTTCTCCTCTAGGGTTTTTATGATTTCCTGTCTCACATTCAGGTCCTTTATCCATTTTGAGTTTATTTTTGTGAATGGTGTAAGAAAGTGGTCTAATTTCATCCTTCTACATGTTGCTGTCCAGCTCTCCCAACACCACGTGTTGAAGAGGCTGTCTTTTTTCCATTGGATACTCTTTCCTGCAGATGACATGATACTCTACATGGAAAACCAACTGACTCCACCAGAAGCCTTCTAGAACTGATCAATGCATTCAGTAATGTTGCAGGGTACAAAATCAACATACAGAAATCGGCTGCATTCTTATACACCAAAAATGAAGCAACAGAAAGAGAAATAAAAAACCTGATCCCATTCACAATTGCACAAAAAACCATAAAATGCCTAGGAATAAATATAACCAAAGATGTAAAAGACCTGTATGCTGAAAACTATACAAGGCTTATGAAGGAAATTGAAGAAGACACAAAGAAATGGAAAAACATTCCGTGCTCATGGATCAGAAGAATAAACATTGTTAAAATGCCATTACTACCCAAAGCAATTTACACATTCAAAGCAATCCCCATCAAAGTTGCACCAACATTCTATTCAAAGCTAGAACAAACTATCTTAAAATTCGAATGGAACCACAATAAACCCTGAAGAGCCAAAGTAATATTGAAGAAGAAAACTAAAACAGGAGGCATCACAATCCCAGACTTTAGCCTTTACTACAAAGCTGTCATCATCAAGACAGTATGGTATTGGCACAAAAACAGACACACGGACCAATGGAATAGAATAGAGAGCCAAGAACTGAACCCACAAGTGTATGGCCAATTAATCTTTTCTCATTTCTTGTTGACTTGCCATCTTTGTCAAAATTCAACTGACACGAATGTGCCTCAAGTACTGTAACAACATAATAAATTTAAAGCCAGACAACATATGTTTTACAACTCTGGTCTTTTAAGTTTTTAATATCATTTATTGTCTTTTATTTTTATTATTATTGATTTCACTATCTTAGGATATTTCCATTTTTACATATATTTTAGAATCAGCTTATCAACTTCGACAAAGAAATAACATATGCTGAGACAATGATTTGGATTGTGTTGGACCTATAGATCAATCTGGATCAAATTACCATTTTAAAAATGCTGAGTCATCCAACACAGAAATATGGTAAAAAAAAAATCCATTTACTTAAGCCCTTTTTAATTGCTTTCAGTAGTATTTTAGTTTTCATTACAAAATTATTAAACATATTTTATTAAATATATCCAGACTATGAGGTTTTATTTTGAGGCTTTTAATATTATTATTCATTTTAAATAGTTATATCTATTGCTAGTATATATACACACAATTTTAAAGTATGCTTTGTTCTGTGGTATTGGAAAAGTCAGTTACTCTAGTACCATTTATTAGGTTTCATAGAATTTATGAACATACAAATTGCTTTTTGCAAATCTTAAAAGCAGAAAGCTTTCTTTTCAAGCTGTATGTGTACTTCTTTTTTCATTAGCAAAATATTGATACAAATAATGAACACAAATAATGAAAGTGAAAATCCTTGCCTTTTCCTGATAATACAGGGAAGAATACAATTAGTTCCTCTTTGTATACTCTATTTCTCTTTCCTGTATTCATCCTTTCATTTAAATTTTTATACAAAAAATAATAATATTTTAAAATTCTTGCTACCTCCATTACTTTGACATTTAGGTCAATTTCTATTGAATTTTAAAAACTGAGTGGTTTTGAGACACATTTTCCTGCCTCTTTGTATGGTTTGAGATTTCTGATTGGATGCTAGCTTCATGAAAATTAAATTACATTGCCGATTATATGTATATATATATATATATATATAGTCTTTCTACAAAGAATATTAGGCATTGTTTTAACAGGCAGTTATTGGTAGATTACTTTTATTCTGTTTAGGTCTGTGTTTAAAGCATTTCTAGGGTGGATATGGAGTAGCTTCCACTACAGAAATATTTTAGCTCTACTACTAAGGTGTAAAGGTGTGATCCACCTGGAGTCCCTTCTAAATTCCAAGTGGTCAGGGACGATTCTCTACTCTGGCTGAGTGGAGCCACAAATGTTCCTCAACATTGCATCTTCTGAGAATAATGAGCTTGTAACTCCTTGGTGGATCCAGGCCCAATGCAGAAAATACCACAGATCTACCTCATCTGTTTTCCTTCTCTCAAGGATCACAGTCCCATGCTGTCTGTTTTTTAATCTCTGAAAATGAGTTTTTCATGTACATTTTCTAATTTTAGCTCTTATTGTAGAGGTCCTGTCTAATCTTTATTACTCTATCATGGCTAAAAGCAATATTCAAAAGTTTGCCTTTCCTCACTAAATTTTTAAAACATATCGGAGTAATTTTAGATTTACAGAAAAGTTGCTGGAATATCACAGAGAATTAGCACATATCCAACACTTAATTTCCCCTATTGTTAACATTATTATGGCACATGTGTCACAACTAATGATCCAATATTACTACAGTCTTATTAAAGTTCATTCTTTACTCAGATTTCACTAGTTTCCCTAATGTCCTTTTTCTATTCTGGGAACATATTACGTTTACACGTCATGTCCCCTTATGATCCTCTGGACTGACAGTTTCTCAGCTCTTTTCCTGTTTTTGATGACCTCAACAATTTGCTTTTGTCTCCAACTCTCCTTGAACATTTAAGGAAAGTTTAAAAAGTTTAAAAGTTTAAGCTTTTGCATATTAATGAAATAAAGAGGACAATGTTATCATTTTATCTACTGAATTATTGAAGTAACTTAATAACTGTAAAATTTAATTTTGAAGATTCTAGTATAATACCACCCATACATTGCTTGACCCTTTAGAGTATCTTATATCTGTACTTTATATGCTCCATGCACAGCTTAATTTCTTTATTGCAGTATTTGCATTTTTACATCTTATTTCATAAGGTTTTTTTCTGAAAAAAATGCTCTTTTTTCAGCTTTCAGGAAGAGTAGCAGTCATCATGGATGGAGAAAACGGGCAAAGTGGTAAAATGTGTGGAGTCATTTCGCCACAAGAGTGAAGGTAATCAAGCTTCGAAGAAATCTGATCAGGTGGAGTTAAAGGTCTTATTGCAGCCTCACAGCACAAGGTCCAGTCCAAAGAGCCCAGTAATGAACTCCACGTCTGATATCAATGGTACTTCAATAACAAAAGTGGTGGGGGTTAAATTTTCTGTATCTATTTGGCTAGGCTATGGTGCCTAGTTGTTTCCTCAAACAGAGGTCTACATGTAGCTGTGAAGGCTTTTTTTTTAAGATGTGTAATATTTACAATCAGTAGACTTTATGTTAACACTCATCCAATCAGTTGAAGGCCCTAAGAGCAAAGAATGAGAGGCACCAAGAGGAGGAAGAAATCCTGTTTCCAGACTGTCTCTGAACTCAAGACTACAAATCAACTATTGCTGGAATTTTTAAACTGCTACCCTGTCCTGCAGATTCTGGATTTATAAGGCCCCACCATCATGTGAGCCTAGTTCTAGAAATAAATCATTCTCTTTCTCCCTCTCCAACCATCTCCCTCCCTCCCTTCTTCCCCCTCTCTCTCTTCATAAATTTATAAAAAATCTCCTTTGGTTCTGTTCTCTGATGAATCCTAATACCCTCTTTAATATAATTAGCTGTAGGGCAACAAATGACGTAGGGAGGAAATGCATTAAACAGTGAAGAAATGTCCCAAAGAGGAAGCATATCACTTAGAAAAGTGCCAACCTGTACTCTTAAAGGACTATATCTTCAGCTTCCCTATGACTTCCCTCACTTAGTTCATTCAAGGGCTGCATAAAAATTAATTTATATAACTAAATATCCTTATTTCTTTATTTCTACTCATCATGAAATACTACTGGAATTCTAGCAACAGAAGCCCTGGACCTGACCAATGTCCAGTGTCCTGTTTCTTAGGTTTCTGAAGGAAGAATAAGAAATTAAATAGTGTCAACAAAAAACAAAACAGAAAGAAAGCTATAAATATGAAAGAAAATGAATCTAAGGTTAAAAATGATAAATCAGTAAACAGGACAAGGATGATCACAATTACTCATAAAGACTTCAATCTGAATTAACTAATTTAGTCTTGATTTTTCTCTTAATATGCACTGAAATTACACTCTTAAAGGGCCATCTTAAGCTCTTTACATATATTAATTTACTCCCAAGCAAACCCTTAAATTTATGTGCTATTACAAAATTCACTTTTGTATTTAAAAAAGGCAGTAGGAGAGAAAGTAATTTCTTCCACTTTCAGAATTCATAAGTAGAAGGGTTGAGTTTGAACCCAGATAATCTATATCCACAGGCCATACTCTTAATTAGGAAGTAGTACCGCTTACTTACTATGTCCCTTTATCATACCCTCAAATGTGTGAAGAAAAACTATAAAAGCTATAAAGAAAACTTAAGAAAAATGTTATAGTTGTTTGATAGTATTATAAACTTCATTTCTAAAAGAAACAAGAACAAAAAACAGGCAAAAAGCATATAATAACCAAAACTGTATATCTTTAGCTACCTAACCAACTAAGATTACTAAGAGTACAAATAGATAAGTTTACAAATGAGAACGTGTATATAATCAAAGCATAGAGAAAAAAAATACCAGATACATTATATAATCATATCTATAACTAAAATCTAGATGAAATAGTTGAGTTTAAAGAAATATGTAACAATCACTACATAAACTTGAGCTAACATAAATAGGACAATAATTGTGGAAGATATTAAATTTACAAAAAAAAAATTCCAAAAGGTCTCAGGCACACACTGTGTCACAGGCTGTTTCAACTTAGAGGGTATTAACAATTCCTTTGTTATTTAAACTTTTGCAGAGCCTAGAGAAAGAATATTTCGCATTTTGTAAAACTAGAATAACAGGATAAATGATGTAAAAACCATAAATTAGAGTGCATTAACAGAAAAAAACTGCAGGCAAATCTTTCATATTAATATAAACCATAAATCCTAAAAATAAAATACTAGGAAAATGAATATTGAGATGTATTTATAGAATACACCATGACTAATAAATAGTAATCTCAGAAATATTAGACTATATCAATCACATAAATAGTCTTCTCAAATAGCACAAAAATAAATAAAATGTAGAGTGGAAAGCTTACAAAATTATATGACACATATAAAAAGTAATCAAATTCAAAATTTACACCTGATTTTTAATAGCAAAAACCCTCTTTTAAGGAAAACAAAAATTTTATTTTCTTTTTAAATTTTTTTTACATTTCTTTATTGTTGAGAGACAGAGAGAGAGAGACAGAGCATGAACGGGGTGGGGCAGAGAGAGAAGGAGACCCAGAATCCAAAACAAGCCTCAGGCTCTGAGCAAGCTGTCAGCACAGAGCCTGATGCGGGGCCCAAACCTGCGAACCGCGAGATCATGACCTGAGCCGAAGTCAGTGGCTCATCCAACTGAGCCACCCAGGGACCCCCAAAAAATTTTATTTTAGATGGAAAGCATATCAACCCCAAATATCTCACATTTAGAAGTAAAAAACAGAAGCATCATAATATCCCTACTTTTTTATGAGTGTCCTAAACATGTTAGCCCAGTTTCCTGTAGTCAAAGAAACTAAATAAAACTAC
This sequence comes from Mungos mungo, assembly GCA_004023785.1. Classification (NCBI taxonomy): domain Eukaryota; kingdom Metazoa; phylum Chordata; class Mammalia; order Carnivora; family Herpestidae; genus Mungos; species Mungos mungo. The sequence continues at coordinate 21,454 of PISW01007921.1, read as the reverse complement.
AAGTACTCGAAAGTAGGAGTCAAATTCATAACCACTTACAGACATAATAGTGGCAAACCTCCTTTTAAGAGGCCACCTATCCTTTCTTCCTGGCACAAAACACCAGTCTCTGGAAAAGAGAGCTTCCCTCAAAGATTAGAGAAATGAACTTGGATTTGCCTAAGCCTGTCCCAGTGATGCCATTCCCCTCGCTGGTGGTGAACTCAGGCTTGGGCAGGAGACCTGTCCTGGATGGTATTCAGAGTGCCTCCTGTGTGTTGTTGGAGTGCTGCTAGTCCTGGAGTTCACAGATGGGCGGTTCATTTCAGCTTAGATGCAGACGGCTTTCTTTGGCAGATTCACAGGCCCATAATCCTTGACATGTTGAGAACTGAACGTTACTAGTCATAAGAAGCTCATAGAATCCCTCTATAAATATTTCAAAAAGAAAATCTTGCGGGATACATGTCTTCCTCCATATAAAGGGGTTATCACTCTTTAGATATGATTCTTTCTCTGTTTTACTGCTCTTTTCAATCCAAAGAGTTTCTGTTCTCAGTGCCACTGAGTAATCCTTGGGGATACTTAGTAAGCTAGTGATGTCTTTCCTCCTCTGTCCCTGCCTTCCTTAGAAGGGAAAGGAATTGTGATATAATTTCCCATATACTCTGTATTTATCCCAAGGACAACCTTAAAACCATCAGACAGTATCTATAGCAATTGCCACTCATTTCTAGAACTCTGATTGGCTAAGTGATTCATGCTTAGCTTTCTCCATTACATATTTTATGTACACCATTTAATTACAAGCACTTCTTTCTATATTAGTACATAAAATAAATAACACAGAAAAAATATAGTTCCTGGCCTGTCCTCATGAAGCAACTACTCTCAACTATTCTATTTGGTTTTTTGGTTGGTGTTAGCAGGGAGTAGGGGCAAAGTCTGGTGTTTGCAGACATATTTCTAAAGATTATACTTAAAAAGTTACTTCTTTTATTATTTAAGTTACTTATTTTTAAAATATAAGGATTCATTATTTATATTGTACAGTGGAAAATTAGAATTTAACATTCCAAAAACTCAGTTCTCTCCAAACATTCTCTCACCTTTGACTCTAAATACATACATACATATATGTACATCCCCTTCTCTCACTATGATCCATTATATATTCCTATTTTGGCATTGTCTGTTCTTCTGTGTCCTTGTTCTCTCTGATTTGGTCTTCATATTTCATTTTGTTTTTTTAAGTGTATTTATTTATTTTGAGAAAGAGAGAGGAAGAGAGAAAGGAGCGAGTGCACATGAGAGGTAGAGAGAGACGGAGACAGAGAATCCCAGGCAGGCTCTGCACTGTCAGCACACAGCCTGATGCCTGAACTCAGGAACCATGAAATCAAGACTTCACGACCTGAGCTGAAACCAAGAGTTAGACACTTAACCAACTGAGCCACTCGGGCACCTTTTCATATTTCATTTTATTTTTTTAATTATGTTTATTTATTTATTTTTTTCCATAATATTTTATTGTCAAATTGTTTTCCATACAACACCCAGTGCTCTTCCCCTTAAGTGCCCTCCACTATCACCACCCCCTCTTTTCCCCCCTCCCCCTTCCCCTTTAACTCTCAGTTCATTTTCAACATTTTAGATCACTTCTTCAATTTTTGATAATCTTTCCCTCTGTTCATAGACATTAAATTACTATTTGGAGCCTGTATGAGCCTTATTTATTGGTGGACCTCCAGAAAGGGTACTTCCATGAGGAGCTGGCCACTTCACCCACAGATTTCCAAATGGAAGAGTCTGTAAAACTCCTCTCCTGAGCCAGTTTCTATACAGAATCGTTCATACTTTTTGCCCTTGGAGGCAAAGCCTGGATCTAATCAAGATATGGAGCCATCGTTCTCACCATTTATCATCCAGGATTTCACTTAATCCACCTATTTTCAGTAAGAATTCCTACTGTATGATGGGGTGTAAATGTGTATGGTGCAAGCTGGCCGTTATATGAAGGATGATCAGAGATGGACTCTCTATTGTCAATCATTTCATTATTGTAAACAGAAATAATACTTAACATGGATACAAAGGTGATAAAAGGACAAATAAAGACAATGAATAGAAATATTTTCATTTTTAACTTACTTCATCAATTAGTCTTTAAGAAGAATAGTAAAACAGGTTCCTTGTTAAATACCAAAGGATATAATTAAAATTCCTAAAACAAGCTTCTATTAAAACAGTTCTCAAAATGAACCACTCACCTTAAATAAATTTAAGTATTGAGGAAATACCTACAATTGTTAATTTCACCAAACTAATAAATTCAGACAAATACATACCCTTGCTAAGATCAGATATTTTGTTACATTGACTAAATATTAACTCAAAACTTCCATTTCCTGAAGAGACTAAAGCTTAAATCCTATAGTTACTGAATAATGACTCATTATAGTATAATACATTATATGTTTAAAAGATTTTAAATTATCTGAGCAATAGTAACTAAATAAAAGTGTTTTTTTCAATTCTTGCTTTTTTGATAGGAATAGCAAGCTCATTATTTACGAGTAAATGGAATAATTGGCTAATTAGCAGCACTTGTTATGTGATGAATATTCAATTACCAGAATAGAAAAGATAGAAGATGTATCATACCTTAGTAAATTAATTCCTTTTTGTAGAGTGAATTTGCATCCACCTGGCAGAAAACATAAACAGCCTCTTAGTATAAGCCTTGGACAAGTGTGCCAAAATCAAAAAATTAAGGGGTGTTGAACTATTTCAATCTTCTTTAGAATATGATTGTGTTTCACAGATGTTTTCTTTATAATACATTCAAAATTAATCACATCTGTCTAAAATGTTCTTAGCATTATGCAATATATACTTTTATAATGCTAAGTACATTAATTAAATCTCCTGCAATATTCAAAGATTCCTTTATTTCATGCAAAATAAAACTGTAAAGAAATTGTTAAAACTCTATAGTTGAATACATGAAAAGTAGGTGATATTTAATGTGAAACGGTAATTATTTTTAAAAATATTATGAACACTATTACTACCCAGGGCATTTTCAATCAGTTGTTAATTTTCGTCTTTTCTTTAAACTGAGTCTACTACTTTCCCTTCTTGTGGTATTTTTTTTTTCCATAGTTAATGACTTCTCCTTGAAATTCTGGGGTCAGAAAACTGAGATGTGTGTCTCCTGATGATTTACTAAGACTGTAAAAATGTTAATTGAGGGAGTTCCAAACCTCTTGCAGTTGTCAGTAGGAGAAAAAATTAGTGGCCCAGGATAGAATTAAAACTTTTCTTAGGTTTTGGAGACATCACCATCTCTCACAGTATTCAGTAGAAAGTAAAGCAATTGTCTCTACATCAACCAATGTTAAAGCCCAATGTCAAAGGAGGGCCTTGCTTGGCTATGTTGAAATCAGGAGAAGTAACTTCTAGCCAGTTTAAGCATTAATGTAAAGAGGGTTGAGTGATGTGCTGTGAAAACACAAGTTGGGAATCAGGAAATATGATTTTTGCCTCAGCTCAATTGCTAAATCTTTAATCTTAGGTACACTACAGTATTTAGATTTCCACTTACAAAATGTGTGCATTCCACTGATAGATTCTAAGGATATCTGCAGATCTAATGTACTAGAATTATATGTTTCTGAGTAGACAATTACAAATCTCAATTTACATCAATCACAGATCTTAAAATAAAGCAGTACCATTTAGATTGGTATTCTGATTTTCCTGGGTTGACTGATATGTACTTATGGAATAATATTGCATCTACTGAATTGTAGCGGCAATAGCTTATAAAACCTTTCCTTTCACAATGATCTCTCTTCTTTGCAGTGAAATTTGAACATAGGAGTATTTAAATGTATCTAATGCTAATACTGAATTTCATCAGGAAAGTTGGCCTCATGATACAAGTAAAAATTAAGAGTATTTAATTAGTGCCTCTTTTCATTAACTAATGATCCAATTCAAGACTGATTAAGGTAGAGTGCCACTATTAGATAAATTTAATACAACATTATTTAGAAATGATTGTTCATTCTTGTTTTACAAAAATATAATTGATTATGGATGGCTTTCCAATATGTTTAAATTTATGTGTTTTTTTTTTGTTTGTCTTGCCTATCATTTGTTTTCCTGATTACTGGTGCTTTGATGGACTTATTGGAGAGGAATCATGAGAGTGCATGTTAGGGAAGACATAAATAAAATGGACTTTAAATTTACAAGATACACCCCCACCCCCACCCCCTCCATGTGCAAGCATGAGGAAAGGCTGTATAAGGCTCTAATGAGAAGACATGAAGAAGGCTCTCACCAGACATTAAATATATCCTCATGTTGAACTTGGACTTCCTAGCCTCCAGAATTGTGAGAAATAAAGGTCTTTTTTTAAGCCACCAAGTCTATGGTATTTTGTTACAGGCTTAAACATGGGACCTGCAGATAAAGCTTCCTTACATTCATAGTTTCTCTACCTTCAATAGTAGATGCCACATGACCAGGGCCATGGGGCTCAGGGTAGAATTTAGAAATGATGATGAGAAGTATGGCAGCTAGGGTGCTGTATTACAAAAACAGAGTAGCCTGTTGGTCTGATCAAAGGATAATGAATCAAATGGGGAAACAGAAATGCTTTCAAGACAGAATGTCATCTGAATCATTTTTCTAAGGACCAATGTCCCTTACATCTTTCTATCACTGAATGTTCTACATTGCTTTTATTACCCAATTTTGAGGCTGTCATCCCAACTAGACCACATACTCAATGGAATCATGGATTCTTTCTTACTCATTTTTTCTCTCTCAAACTCTCAGCACATAATAAATACTCCATAAATATTTGATTGATTAATGCACAGTTGAATTAAGGGGAAAAAAAAGGTCTTAGATCACTTGCTTATATCTCTCATGGGAATCTAGAAGTTAAAATAGTATTTTCATTTCATTACTTTTTATAAATAATCATGCATTTTAGAATAATTACTGGTTTTGGAAATTAAAGATCCATAGATCCGACTGACCAAAGAAAATCCTATCTAGAAAATCCAAGTTCTCTTTTTATTTCAATAGAATGAATCAAATATTCAATTGCATATTGTGACACATATGGAATTGACTAGGCAATTATTTAAGTCAGGTAAATAATGCATTTGTATGCCAATCACTTTATCACATTTTATAAGACAATCTATTGTTTAATTGTGTCTTACTTTTGAACATCTAGAATCTTCTTCATAGAATTAGAATGAGGATGTAAATGGTATTACTTACAAAGAACTGTGATATCCTTAGACAAAGCTAAGTCAAAATTCTACCATTCTCACTTACACATAATATTTGAAATACACTATTTTTTCAAGTTACAGAAAGAAAATATTTAACCCTATGATTGTTTTACCTAATTACTTCCTAATGCTACAGTACTCCAAATAATAACATTTTTTCATTCAACCATCAAACACCTTTACACATTTTTAATTCTCACATTGTACAGCACAGAACACAGTGAGATCATTTCCCTCCCAGCTTCATTAGCATTATAATTTCTTGGCAAGAGAAAAAATCAACCTGATGCACTTGAATTCAACTTCAATTTGAAGTGTACACTAATCTAGTTAAAGCCTCTCTACAAATTTGACATAAATTAATGAAGTTTCCAAATGTTTTATCAAACATACATAAAAGGATATATGAGATCTAGGCATATCCCTTCCCTCATGACACCATTGAATATCCTGTTACTAGCTTGAAAGAAGATTTTATGAAATATGTAAATATAACACCTAAAATGTGAATAACATATAGCCTGCTTTATAAAATTACTATATGATTACCAGCTAATATTCATTTTATTTAATTTCTGTAATGTTTGTTTATTTTTGAAAGACAGAGAGAGAGAGAGAGTGAGCAGGGGAGGGGTGGAGACAGAGGAGACACAGAATTCAAAGCAGGGTGCGAGATCATAACCTGAGCCAAAATTGAATGCTCAACCCAACCACCCAGGTTCCCCTCATTTGCTTTTCTTTTTTTTTTACAGTTTATTGTCAAGCTGGTTTCCAGAAAACACCCAGTGCTCATCCTCAGTGCCCTCCTCCATGCCCATCATCCCAAATATCAAGAAGAATGACTCTTTTTGTTGAGGTAAACACACATACTCATACACCCACACATGGTCAACGAAGTACTTCTTGTTTAAATAATATTCAGGGATGATAAATATTTATTAGATTGGGAAAAAATTTTTCCAACAACCCTTTATAAACAAAAGGAGTATAAGGAACTGAATATACAAATCCCAGTAATTACACACCATGAGAGGTGTAACATATTAATCTTGACAAAAATGTTAAATGAACAAAGATACTCTTAGACTATGTACATCTCAGACAACTGTGGATTTGGTTTAAAAATGTATAAGAAATTTGAAAATAGAATAACACATTTCCATTCTTAATTGAGACTTTCACAATGCCTTGCATCAGAAATAATCTAGATTACATCATTAATACTTGCTTACAGGCTATCTTCTTCAATAAGAAGATGCTGATTCATGAAAAAGGTGTTAAAAATGTAAACTCATTCCTGAAGGAAAGAACAGCTATAGTCTCTCTGCCTTGCACAGTTTTATATTTCCTATCATGGAAATTATTAAATTTCCTTTTGAAAAAAACACTCGGAAGGAAATATTCTCCTCCTAACTGCATTGATCCCTGAATATTCTTCATAATATTTTATCCCTTGCCTGAAGAGTATATGACAGTGAAATGAAATTTCATATCAGGATAAAGAATTATTTGTAAAAAGTGGAACAATGGCAAACATTAGAGCTTTTTACATCTCACACTATCTACTTCAAGGTACCTGGACATCCAATGGGGATCCATAAAGTCCACTTGTATAAAGAAATCACAAACCCCTCAAAGTTTGAATTCCTTGTAGTGAACTACATACCACCTACAGTCTTCCATGCACAATGATCCAGACTTATTTCACAGTATTCCAAACTAGCTCTTCCCAGTCCTTGGTCAGTCTGGTACCCTGATTCCTCCAACATACCACATCTTATTCTAACATTTGGGTATAGGCTCATATGATTTCTTACTTTTTATTCCCTTTCACTATTTTTTTCTGCCTAACATATCACTCATTGTTTATGAACCAACCTAACATCACTGTCTCCTTGGAATCTCTGCTATTTTAAGACACTTTTCTATGAAGCCTATATATATTCTCATTACAGCAAACTAGAGATACGCAAGTCTGAAAGGGACTATTTGTTTCTTAGTGCCGCCATAAAAAAAATACTATAAACTTGGTAGCCTAAAACAAGAGAAATTTATTCTCTGGCAGTTCCGGAGGCAATACATCCAAAATTAAGGTGTCAGCAGAACCTTCTTCCCTCCAACAGCTCTAGGGAACAATCTATCCTTGATTCTTCCTACCTTGTGGTAATTGATGGTAATCTTTTGCATTTTGGCTTGCAAATGTATCATTCCGATTTTTTCTTCCATTTTCCTATAATTGTCTGTATATCTGTGTCTCTGAATCTCTATTCCCACTAGAGCAATAGTCATTGGATTTAAGGCCCTCAGTAACCTACTATGACAACATCTTAACTTAATTATCTTTGAAAAGCCCATTTTCAAATTAGGTGACATTCACATATATGGAGGGTTAGGACTTCAGCGTATCTTTTTGGAGGACACAATTCAACCCAGAATAGGAACACTCAAATGCATCCACATTAACCATTCATTATTATGACACAGAGAAACCCCAAGTAACTCTGCTTACATAATTTTGTTAACATTAGAAACTCACAATTTAGTAAGTTACCATTCTTACCAATTGATAATACAGAATTATAGCAAACAAACAAACAAACAAACAAAAAAACTCCTCTTCATAACCTAAGTCCATTGGCCTTGTTTCCCTAGTTCTATTCTCGAGCCCATACAGAATAAAAAGCATTGGCTTGTCAATATTATAGACCATTAAAAGATTAAAGACATTTTATTCTCCCCTAAGACTTTCCCCAGGATACACATTCCTATTTTACTGATAACCTTTTCTTAATATGTCATGAACAGAGAAAAAACCATGACATGTGTCTCTCGGGAAAACTGATTTAGCTCCAATTGTCTGATTTTGAGAAAATGTCTCTTAATTGCCTACTTTCATATAGAATTAGAGTTTACTGTATCATAATGGCTTTGATACCAGACAGATGTAGCTATGAACCCCAAATTTGCCACAAGGCAATTGCATTACCATTAAAATTAAATAATTTCTCCAAACCTCAATGCCCTACTTGGCAAGATCATAATATAACATTTGCCATAAAGAGTTAAAGTAATAATTAGATAATAGATAATTAGCACAGGGCTTGGTAGATCTAATAACTAGTAGCTTGTAATAACATAATTTTTATTGGTCTGGCTAAATAGAAATCCCATTTAACACAACAGAACCTATATTATATTGAGCATGGCCTAGAGCCCTTAGTGCTAATTCATGCCCTGACAGCAACATCACAGCTAATATAGATTCGTACATTGTTTTGCAGACTTCGCTGTTCTTATCTTGCTGACTATCAGAGTGTAGGCACAGAACAGTACCAATCATCCAGAGTTTCTATGGAGAGGTGTGCTTAAACATTCATTCTTTCACATTGGTAAACAGGGGTAATTCAACTCATCCTCACCAATGATTACCATTTTAACTTCTCAAAGAGCAACCTCTGAAAAAGCTAGAAATTTTTCTGATTTCTCTAAAAACACAGCATCTCTTACTTGACCTTTAATCTGTTTGCAGGGTCTTAGTTTTCCAATCTGCATATATCTGCCATCAATACTTAACAATGAGGCAGATTTCTAATTGCCATCTGATATCCATTTTCCCACATATTTTTTAAAAAAAAAAACAACTTTATTTGGAGAAGTGACATAGCCATCTGAAACACTATATTTTGCAGCTAGAATAATCCATTTGATTAAATTCTGACCAGTGAGATACAAGTAGAAGTGCTTTTAGGACTTCCAAGAAGGGTGTTGAAAGAGACTGGATTTATCTGGAAACAGTTTGAGAACACAGCCTTGATTCTTAGAGCTCTTGCACATCTCTTAGAATATAAAGTGAACTTGATGATGGATGTCAAGAAGGTTTCATAGATTAGTAGGATGAAGCTGGGTTTCTGATACCCACAAAGACTCCAGTCCAGCCTTGGACTTTCTATGTAGGAGAAAATTATAATTCTATCTTTTTGAAGCCACTGTGTTATGTTTTCTGCTATATGCAGATCAACCTATTTCAGTTCTTGTCCTAAATCTAATTGGGGATGGAATTCAAATAGACATCTGACTCACTGAAAAAGAAGAATTCTTGGCCCCTGGGTCTTTGGATCATTTGTCCCTTTGTTATGAGTTGAATTGTGCCCCCACCACCACATTCATATATGGAAGTACTTCAGAATCTTATCTTATTTGAGAATATGGTCTTTACAGAAATAATTAAATTAAAATGAGGTCATTAGGATGGGCTCTAATCCAATGGTTTGTGTCCTTATAAAAATAGTAAATTTGGAGATAGGTATGCATAGAGAGAATACAAAAAGACACAGGAAGAACACAGTCATCTACAAGCCCAAGAGAAAGGCCTGGGACAGATCTTCCCTCACAGCTATAAGAAGGTACTAACCCTGCTGATACCTGGACATCAGACTTATGTGCCTCCACAGCTGTGAAGCAGTACACCTCTGTTGTTTACATCACCCAGCTTGTATTACTATTTTGTAAGGCAGCCCTCCCAAATTAATACACCCGGTATTTCCAGGAAGAGTTGTGGTTTACACTTCATCTTAAAATTGCCAACCACTTCTCTTAGGCTTCCCAGTTTATTTCTTTGAATACCATTTACATTACCACATTATGACATTTACCCCAAACTCTCTTTCTAATATTTTAATTTTATTTAAATCCTAGTTAATATACAGTCTAATCATGATTTCAGGAGTGAGATTTTAGTGATTCATCACTTATGTTTACCACCCAGTACTAATCTTAACAAGTACTTATGCCTTAATACCCATCACCCATTTAGCTCATCCCCCTACTTCCTCCACCAGCAACCCTCAATTTGGTCTCTGTATTTAAGAGTCTCTTATGGTTTGTCTCCCTCTCTCCTTTTATATTATTTTTCTCTCCATTCCCCTATGTTCATTTGCTTTGTTTCTTAAATTCCACATATGAGTGAAATCATATATTATGTATCTTTTTCTGACTGACTTACTTCACTAAGCATAATATACTCTAATTCCATCCATATTATTGCAAATGGCAAGATTTCATTCTTTTTGGTCATTGTGTATGTATACCACATCTTCTTTATCCATTCATCAGTCAATGGACATTTGGACTCTCCATTATTTGGCTATTGTTGATAGCATTGCTATAAACATTAGAGTATCCATGCCCCTTTGAATCAGCATTTTTATATCCTTTGAATATATATCTAGTAGTGAAACTGGGTCATGGGACAGTTCTATTTTTAGTTTTTTGAGAAACCTCCATACTATTTTCCAGATTGGCTGCACCAGTTTGCATTCTCACCAACAGTGCAAAAGGGCTCCCCTTCCTCCACATCCTTGCCAACATCTCTTGTTGCCTGGGTTGTTAACTTTAGCCATTCTGACAGGCGTGAACTCATTGTGGTTTTCATTTGTATTTCCCTGATGATGAGTGATATTGACCATCTTTTCATGTCTCTGTTAGTCACCTAGAATCCTTCTTTGAAAAGTGCCTGTTAATGGCTTTTGCCCATTTCTTCACTGGAGTATCTGATTTTGTGGCCTTGATTTTAATAAGTTCTGTACAGAATCTGGATACTAACCCTTTATCCAATATTTCATTTGCAAATACCTTCTCCCATGCCATCATTTGCCTTTTAGTTTTGTTGATTGTTTCTTCCACCATGCAGAAGCTTTTTATTTTGATGAGTTCCCAATAGTTCATTTTTGCTTTTATTTCCTTTGCTTCCAGAGACATGTCTATTAAGAAGTTGCCATGGCCAAGGTCAAAGATGTTGTTGCCTGTTTTCTCCTCTAGGATTTCAATGGTTTCCTGTCTTACATTTAGGTCTTCATTCGTTTTGTGTATGGTGTAAGAAAGTGGTCCAGGTTCATTCTTCTGCATTCTGCTGTCCAGTTTTCCCAACAGCATTTGCTGAAGAGACTTTTTTCCATTGGATGCTCTTTTCTGCTTTGTCAAAGAATAGTTGGCCATACATTTGTGGGTCCATTTCTGGATTCTCTATTCTGTTCCACAGATCTATGTGTCTGTTCTTGTGCCAGTACCATACTGTCTTGATGATTACAGCTTTGAAATACAGTGTGAAGTCTGGAATCGTGATGCTTCAGGTTTGATTTTTCTTTTTAACATGACTTTGGTTATTCATGGTCTTTACTGGTTCAATACAAATTTCAGAATTGTTTGGTCTAGCTCTATGAAGAATATTGATGATATTTTGATAGAGATTGCATTGAATATGTAGATTGCTTTGGGTATTTTAGACATTTTAATAATATTTGTTCTTCCAACCCATAGTATGAAACGTCTTTCATTTCTTTGTGGCTTCTTCAATTTCTTTAATTAGCTTTTAAAGTTGTCAGCAATAGGTCTTTTACTTCTTTGGTTAAGTTTATTCCTAACTATTTTATGGCTTTTGATGCAATTGTAAATAAAATCAATTCCTTGATTTCTCTTTCTATTGCTTCATTATTTGTGTATATAAATGCCACACATTTCTATACATTGATTTTATATCTTGTGATGTTGCTGAATGTGTGTATCAATTCTAGTAGTTTTTTTGGTGCAGTCTTTTGGGTTTTCTATGTAGAGTACATGCCGTCTGCAAAGAGTAAGTTTGACATCTTCCTACTTGAAATGAATATCTTTAATTTCTTTTTGTTGTCTGACTGCTGAGGCTATAGATTTCAAACTCTCTTTTCCTAGATTTAGCCTTCTTTCATGGGCCAAGAATTGTATACAATGTGTGGGCTCACTGGACCACTAGATCAAATACACTATGACCTTGATGAATAATTGTCTTATTTAGCATTATACTGACAACACAGTAATTGCCAATAAATTTTTTGATAGCTTGGCATTTTAAAAACATATTTTAGAAATCAACCAAGTGGTTTCGAAGTCACATTAGTAAAAATATGATATTTTCTTATTTTTAAAATAAAATCAATAACAGTTTCATATGTGAAGATATCAAAATGTTATATGCTCTTACAAAGTTTGTTATTATATGATGGTATAACTATACCATATTATTATACCTAGTTACAGATTAGTATTTCTCTTTAAGTTTCTGGTCTCTAGATAGTGACTGTCACATACAGAATGCTAAGAAAATATCACCAGGAATAAATTAAGCAAGAACAATAATTTCTATAATTTTTCACACACTTTCAGTAAGTTTAGAGACAACTTGAAGACCACTGATGGATACGTTTGCTCGTATAACAAAATATACTCCTTGATATTTAAATACAGAGTGTTTGTTTTATAAGTTTCTTATTCCAATCACTTGATTCAGGGCTTATTTCAGCTAGTGAGCACAGATATGACTGATATCATGCTGACTGACTGGCATTGATTATGTGTTACTTGTAGTAAAATATTTTTAGTATTGCCTCTTTGTTTTCATGCAGATCATTATATATCCACTTATTGCCTACAAACTATTAGCATTAATTAAAGTAGACCCTATGATTAGTTTGCTGGGCTACCACAACAAAGTACCAGAATTAAAAACAGAGACAATTCTTAACAGAAAAAAATTTTCTCACAATTCTAGAAACTAAAGTTTGAGATCAAGGAGTTGGAAGGATTTTCTTCTTCTGAGGCCTCTCTCCTTGTTTTATAGATGACCTCTCCCCCATGTGTTCACATGGTCTTTTTTGCGTGTGTCTGTATCCTAGTTTCCTCTACTTATGAGGACATCGGTCATATTGGATTAGAGCCCACCCTAATGACCTTGTTTTAATGAAATAACCTCCTAAAAGACCACATCTATAAATACAGTTACAATCTTAGTACTGGGGCTTAGAAACTCAACATATGAACTTTTAGGGAACATGATTCAGTCCAAAGTACCCTGCATTCCTACTCAATTTGTTATGTTGTTACTTTTCTAATAGGACTAGTATATTAATATTCAACCAACTATGATGCTGTTATTGATGAGACTACATACTTTAACGATTAAATTACTACACAAAATATATTAAATAACGATTTTGGCATATGAATAAAAGAAGGAAGATAAAGAATAAGCCCCACAGTCACTCTGTTTTTTCACGTGGAGACACTTCCCCTTATTGTAGTGCAAAGAAGCAGTAACCAAAGCAGAGTACAGAAGTATTACTGAGTTAAGGAGACAGAGATGATGATTCAGGAGGGTTGCATGGTTTTAAAATTAGGGTAGAGTGCAAGATAAGAGGGACTTACAGAGATGAAGAGTTCCATAAATTTGCACAGTATTTCTTTGAGACTGTGTTGAATACTAAACTGCACATGAACAGAGGGGGATGATGAATAATGAGCAAAGAATAACTACTAGACAGAAGTACAAAGGCACTAACCATAAATTAAACAGGCCTGGATGTTATATAATCAAATTCTAACCAGGCATGATAGAAACTATTTAACTACCCAGATGATACAATAGAGACCCCAGAAATGTCACACTTCAATATTAAAGTTCTTATAGTTAAGCTAGGTGTTCCCAAACTACTCTTGTAACAAATTAAAGTAGTACTCTTATTAAAATTAAACTTAATCTAGATGTGTTAACACAACTAGAACTGCCCACTAGAAAAATATGTATATGTTTCAAAGGAAGAAAACAAAATCCAAACTTTCATCACGATGCCCAAGCATCCAATTAAAAATCACCATCTTAAACAGAGACAAGAAAATGTGATTCATGATCAGGAGAAAACTTAGTAAACATAAGTAGAAGCAGAAATGACAGAGATAGTGGTAGATAATAATTTTAAAAGAGTTGTTGTAAACATGTTCAAGTTCTTTTTTTTTTTAATAAACTCAATAAGGAGAGATACTATAAAAATGAATCCAATAAAAATTCTAGAGTTGAAAAAGTAGTGTCTGAAATATGTACACCAAACTAGGAGTTCTCAAACTTTTTTGTAATGGGCCAGATTGTAAATATTTTAGGGTTTATGGGCCATATTTTCTATGTCACAACAACTCAGCTCTGCCATTTTAGCACTAAAGTAACAACCATAGACAATATATAAACAAGAAAGTGTAGCTGTGTTCCTGAAAAACTCTACTAAAAAACAAGGCAGGGGGGTGAGGTGGTGACTAACTGGATTTGGTCTGAGAAACTTATTGCCAACTCCTGCTCTAAACCATCCAAGCATAACTCCCAGGATACTTTTCTTTTTTAATAAGAAATTGGAGGTATAGAGCAAGGACAGCATTTTGTGTAAGGATTTTTCTTCCTGTGATGGTAGCTAAGCTTCATGTCTTTAAACACTTAGTCCAGGTACAATACTTGAAAATGGTCTCAGACTTTTATTATTCTTTAAGATTTGAACTAAATTTCTCACAAGAATTTAGGAGGCCATTGCATATCATTGCTTCTGCTGCTGAGACTAGAAAAAAATAAATTAAAAAGAAAACCTCATAAGTTAATATCATGAATGATTTAGCTGAACTAAAATTTCATGGGGAGTGATGTGGAAAACAAAGGCAGAAGGAAATGGCAGATAAAATTAAATTTCTTTATAACCTGCAGCCCATTGATAAATACTTGAGGCTGGCAGAGTAAAATTTTTCTCCAGAAACTCCCTACTGTCTTAATGTTAATGTTTTTCTAGAGGAAAAACCAACCTTAGCTTGACAATAGCTAGGCTTCCTGTCTCCTGTGAGTCTTCTTTAGCATACAAAAATCTCTTTGGAAACTTCCCCTTGACTTTACTTCCCCAAACTCCCTAGAATATAACAAGTCTCTCTTCAGGGTCCCAGGGCAGCTTTTTCTGCCCATGGGTTCTGTCCCTGTACTATAATAAAATCACCTTCCTGCACCAAAGACATCTTAAAGATTTCTTTCTTGGCCATAAGCGCTACACCCCCCACAGAACCCCAAAATCTCATCATTTGGTGCCCAATGTGAGGCTGTGAGTCTTTTCATATGGACTATGAGGTGGTGCAAACTTGGTAAGTGCTTTCTCTTCCTTACACTCATTTCAGGGACTCCATAAGGAGTATTGTCTTACTGGAACACTTTCAGGTTGACTGCTCAGGCTGCAATCCTCTAGGCCATGGCTACTCTGCAGGGAGGAGAAAGCCTGCCTTTTGCCTGGTCAGAATGGTAATTAGACCCAGAAACTTGATACCCTCTTCTTTATTCCTGTTCTTACACAAAGTTGTCTCCCTTGGGCACAGAACAGCCACATAAGTGATAGCACAGTTGCCAATCTTAAAACTCTTATGTGAGGTTTCCTCCTCATTGGTCTAATGTGATTTTCTTTCCATCCCTGGTCTAGACAATTCTGGCTATGAGACCTCTGCTCAAAGCTGGCCAACACCAGAACCCAATTGGATTAAAACCCAACCAGGGATCATTTCCTAGGAAGTCAGTTGTTAACGACTATATGTGTCCGAATATCCCTTAGATCATGATGGATTTTTAGCTTTACTGTTTTCTGTCATTTTCCTCAACTACAGAATTGAATAATTTTGTAAAGTTTTTCCCAGTGTTTTCTATGGGTTAAAAATGGCAAGTTATTTGTGGCCTTCCCCGTAAGGTGACACACAACATGGCCACTGAGGCACAACCTGACTTTCTCTGCAAGGAAAGCCACAGCATGGCATAGCAAGGCTGCCAACGGCACAGTGCAGCATGGCCTTCTCAGCAAGGCAAACTTGATCCAAATGCCAACACCCTTGTGTAGTCTAGAATGCAATGGGGAAGCAGGGTGAGGGCCAGCCTCCCTCCTGCAGGGGCCTTTAAAGGCAGTAGTGATTACTGTGATATTGTTCCAGGGATGCCTTGGGGGAGGAGGTGCAGAGAGAGAGGGAGACCCAGAATCCGCAAGCTCTGGGCCCTATAGAGCCTGACATGGGGCTTGAACTCAATGAGCCGTGTGATCATGACTTGAACCAATGTCAGAGCTTAACCAACTGAGCCACCCAGATGCCCTATCATATAGCTTTAAGGAACTGAGATTGACTTTATGAAGCATGAAGCCAATAATGCCCCTTGGAAATGTTGGACTGATACCTTGCTTACAGAGCTCCTAGCAGCCTTACCAGGTGAGTAAAGAATGTCACTTCCAGGCAGGTGCAGGAACCTCAGGACACTTAGGGACCTTCATGAAGAGAAATTTGCCCAAATCAACAGGTACTGCAAGTATGTCTGATGGCAAGTACTTGGCTTGACTTCTGGCCTGGAGAAGCTACTAAACACTCAACCTAGAGATTCCTTATAAAAAGTTCCAGCAAAGCAAATTTTAAAAGACTTCTATGATCAGTCACTACTCTTGCCAGGTTTACATAAATAATTAGGCTGAGCAGATTTAAAAGACTCTTATATTGATAATGCAGATGACAGTTGGTTTACTGACGGCAGTAGTTTCATGGAGAAGAGGATAAAGGATACTGGGTATGCTATCGTCAGACAGTTTAACTGAGACTACTGAAGCCAAAGCTCTTCCAGAAAACACACGTCTTCCCCAGAAGCAGAATTTATAGTTCTCACTCTTGCTTTACAATTGGCAAAGGGCCTCAGAATTAGCATCTATACTGACTCTAAAAATGCCTTCTTAGTCCTACATGTGCATGGGGCAATCTGGAAGGAGAGGGGTTATTATCAAGTCATAACTCTACCATTAAATATGCATCTGAAATAACAGCCCTCTTAAGGGCTGTATATGAACCCAAAGAGATGGCTGTAATTCACATTAGGAGACATCAAAAGGACAGATCCAGAGAATCCAAAGGGAATACCCTAGCAGACCATGGAACCAAGTAAGCTGCACAAAACCGGCAAATACTGAGCCTCATACCAGTCTTGTCACCAATAAAAGACATATTCCTAGTCTATTAGATCAAGAAACCTAGGGGCGCCTGTGTGGCTCAGTCGGTTGAGCGTCCGGCTTCTGCTTAGGTCATGATCTTGCGGTTCGTCGGTTTGAGCCCTGCGTCAGGCTCTGTGCTGACAGCAATCTCAGAGCCTGGAGCCTGTCGTCAGATTCTGTGTCTCCCTCTCTCTCTCTCTTACCCTACCCTGCTCATGTTGTCTCTCTCTCTCAAAAATAAATAAAATATTTTTAAAGTTAAAAAAAAAAAAGAAACCTAAGTAACCCAGGAATGGGGATTCTCAAAAACTGCACAGGAATGGTTTATAAATGATAGAGATATAGTCTTTATACCCAAAGGCAAGTAATGGAAACTAATACAAGGTATATATCAGGCTACTCATTTGGGTAAAATGGTCCTGGAACAATTGGTTAAAATCACTTTTTTTTTAATGTTTTATTTATTTTTGATACAGAGAGAGACAGAGCATGAGAGGGGGAGGGGCAGAGAGAGAAGGAGACACAGAACTGGAAGCAGGCTCCAGGCTCTGAGCTAGGTGTCAGCACAGAGCCTGACGCGGGGCTCGAACCCACGAACGTGAGATCTGACCTGAGTCGAAGTCGGATGTTTAACCAACTGAGCCACCCAGGCGCCCCTAAAATCACTTTTGATGGGATTAATTTAACCACTACCATAAAACCAGTCTGTCTATCACCTATTATTTGTGCACAAGCAAATCCAGAGGGGGCTACTCACCTCCTGCCTCTCTTAAGACCAGTCCAAAGGCAGGGAGCTTATCAAACTGGCAATTAGATTTTACACAAATGTCATAATGAAAAAGGTATAAGTTTTATTGGTTTATGTAGACACCTTTACTGGATGGATAGAGGCCTTTCCTTGTAAGACCAAGAAGGCCACTGAAGAGACAAAAACTTTGCTAAGGGAAATTGTCCCTAGATTTGAACTCCCTTGGTCCCTACAAAATGACAACAGGCCATCTATTATTTCACAAAACTCAACAATTAGCTTAACCTTTAATATTTGGCCTGGTATACACAATACATTGGAAAAGATGAAAAAGCCAACCACATCTTAAAGCAGCATCTTACCAAACCAAGCATTGAAACTCAAGAAAACTGGGTTACTCTTTCACTGGAAGGACTTCTCAGAATGAGAATGGCCCAAAAACAACCAATAGGGTTAAGTCCCTTTGAGTAACTATATGAAAAGAGAAACTTTTCTCACTGTAGACCTGTAGTCAAAGTAAACTATAATGCTGTTAAATTATTCAGCTGAGGCCAGGTTAATTCACAAATCTCTAAATGAACATTCAAACTTAGCCTTCCTAAATTTGATCTGACACCCATTAGAAATCCACCCATCAGAAACCCAGGAGATATTGTTTATTTTAAACGATTGGAAGTCTAATATAGCAGGGGATGTAACTCCAAAATGGAAGGACCCTTACCGAGTCATATGACATACTCCCACCACAGTCAAGTTAAAGGGGCACTCCTGCTGGACTCATGTATCAAGAATTAACCCTGTACCTTCTTCATACAGGAATCTAGTATGCCAATTGATATACCTTCTTATTCTTCTTATTCTTATGAACCAATGGAAGATCCCAAATTTATCTTCAAATGACAAGAAAAAACTGGAGGAAATTTATCAAATGTTTTTTTTTTAATTTAGGCTTCTCATTTTTCTCATTATTTTGTTGTCTTTTCCTATGGCTCCCTGGTGCTAAGACCTCTTCACTGCTATAACTTCTAGCTGACAGCTGATCCTTTCTACTCAAAGAAGTTCATATGTGTTGTCCACCTGGACCAGCTGCCTTTGCTTTTGGTACTTTTCTAAATAAGTACCCCAACTGACCAATGTTGACCAATAGGTAGGGACAACCCTAAGCCTCTATACAGCAGGAAGAAGTGACAAAGGAGAAGACCTTCTACCCCCAGCACACTTAAAGACTTAAAGGTCAAAACTGTTCTGGGAGGAATAATGTGGGAAACAAAGGAAGAAGGAAATGGCAGATGAAATTATGTTTCTTTATAACCTACAGCCCACTGACAAATACTTGAGGCTGGCAGGGTAAAACTTTTCTCCAGGGACTGCCTACTCTTATGTTAATGCTTAGCTAGAGGAAAAAACCACCTTAGCTTGACAGTATGGAGGCATCCAGTCTCCTGTTAGTCTTTTTTAGCATATGAAAATCCCTTTGGAAACTTCCCCTTGAAGTTTATATACCTCAACTCCAGGTATATAATAAGTATCTCTTCAGGGTCCCAGGGCAGCTCTTTCTGCCCATGGGTCCTGTCCCCATGCTCTAATAAAATCACTTTTTTGCACCAAAGAGATCTTCAAGAGTACTTTCTTGGCCATCAGCTCTGAACACTCCCCCCAATCACCCCAAAATCTCAACAAAGAGGGGCACCTGGGTGGCTCAGTCAGTTGTCTGACTTCAGTTCAGGACATGATCTTGTGGTTAGTGAGTTCCAGCCACACACTGGGCTTGCTGCTATCAACATAGAGTCTGCTTTAGATCTTGTGTACCCCTCTTGTTGTCCCTCCCAGCTAGTGGGCTCTCAAAAAATAAACATTAAAAAAACAAACAAAATAAATAAAATTCTATGGAGAGAAGAACCCTTCCAAGATGAATTATATAGAAATAAACAAAGACAAACAAATGAGAAGAGAGGTTATTTACTCAGAGCTTGCTAGAGGAAGGGAATCAGCCACCATCACAGCATTTGGCAGGGACTCAAAGAAAGGCAGGGGAGTGGAAAAGCTTTATGGTGGAAAAAAGCTTTATGGTGGGGAAAGTTTAAATTATACTTTCATTGGGAGTTGTTAGCATAGGGAGCTGGAGGCAGGCTAACTAGAAATGGAGCATCCTATGCGACTGTTTTGGGGAGCATGTCTCTGGCTTTGTCCAGTTGGTCTTGATTTGGGAGTGAGTGTAAAACGTATGGAAGCTAGTAGTCCCTGCCCAGGTTCTGACTGTTCTGGCCTGACTGCTGCAGAAATTTTGATTTGACTTTCCGGATTGTTGGCTGCAGAATTTGCAGGTCAGATGTCTGCTTTCACATATGGTCTTGCCATTGTCCATTTCTATACTCATCATTCAAGTCAAACTATCTCCAAACATTTCGTTTGCAGACCCTGGGCACTAGCTAAAGATTGGGGTAAATTTATACTAAGAGTCCTTGTGAAAGAGAAGCCAACAATTTACAGCAGCTGTGCATGATGGAGTAACACATTTTAACCTCATGGGTTTCAACCCCATGACTACACTTCCTCATGATATAACTGCTAACTCGCTATTCTGCAGAAAGTGAGGGGCTGAAGAGTTAATTTGCAAGTCTAAAAAAAATAAATAAAATACCCTGAAGTATTGCCTGCCTGTTTTAGGAAAATAAAAGACCTGCTGGAGAAAGAGAGTCTTAAGTACAGTACTGCTGTCTGCCTTAGGCATTTGCCTGTTTATGAAGCTGTATGGGGCAGGTAGCTGAAGAGCCAGTGAGGGTATTTCTGAACTCTCAAATTCATATCTGCAAAGACAGAAAACTATGAGGGTCTTACAAGGCCATATCTGTAAATAAAGGTAGAACAAAAGAAGACCACTCCTTCTCAAAGCTGTAATCAAGCCCTGACCAAGGTAAATCTTTGAATGGACTGAGAAAATAAATAATTGCCTTAGTAGCCTTAGACTGAAAGAGAGAGAGAGAGAGAGAGAGAGAGAGAGAGAGAGAGAGAGAGAGAGAAATAAATGGGGAAAATACATATATATGAAACCCTATTTTTATAAAATGCCTAGAATATATTGCTAATGTTCATAAACTTGCAAATCAGTAAATATACAAAAAGCAAGTATATATAACCAATTAAGAGAACAAAGAGACAATGGCAGCAAACCCAGGAATGATCTAGATATTTAGTTATCTTATATAAATTATATGTAAATTTCATAAATGAATTATAAATCAAGTATTGTAAAGCATATTTTAGGGTATTTGAATTTTTTAAAGAAACCAGTTACATTAAAAATTATATGTAAGTATATACAAATAACCAAGTAAACCTAAAATTGAAAAGTGAAATAGTAATTAACTTATCACACAGTAAGACAAGAGTGCACACTCAAAGAAATAAATTTCAACAATAGAAAAATAGCTTACTGGAACAAAATAGGCTACAGATGGACTCATGCATACATAGAAATTTAATACAGGATAAATTTGGCAGCATCAATCAATGGTGAAATGAAATATTGTACATAGATACAGAGTAGAGTAACCCACCATATGGGGAAAGTGAAA
>PISW01007920.1:0-81515 GCA_004023785.1 Mungos mungo | reverse complement strand
GTCTGGTAAAAGGACGGGTTCCAAATGACCTAAAACTAAAACGTTTTCATTTTGAGTGTCTGACAAGTGATGTTTGCCAATACAGGTGACTATGACACTATGTCATACGTACGACGTATTACATACGGCATATCACAACACATGGCAGCATGGCGGTAACGTTAACATCTAGCAAAGTGAGCTCAGAAGATTTGTACATTTAAAACACCCTCAGAGCATTAGCGTTCGCTTATATCACTTTCTTATGCTTCCGCTAAAGTAAAAGCATTTTGACCCAGGGATTTTTAAAAAGAATTTTTTAAATTTATTTTTGAGACCAAGAGAGACAGAGCACGAGTAGGGGAGGGGCAGAGAGGAAGACACAGAATCTGAAACAGGCTCCAGGCTCTGAGCTGTGAGCACAGAACCCCATGGAGGGCTCTGCGGGGCTTGAACCCACGAACGTCGGTGAAATCATGACCTGTGCGAAGTCAAACGCTTAAACGCCTGAGTCACCCAGGCGCCCCTGACCCAGGGATTTCAAGTCATTCAACACAACCATTTTCCTCAGTGAAGATGCTTACTCTGTTCTTCAGGAATAGTGAGTAAATAGCAGCAATAGGTTAAGTGACGATCCTCCTGTTAGCAACGTTCTAGGCTTTATTCCCAGATAACAGGATCCCCCAAGAGGAGCTGACGTGAAGGATGGTGGTGGGGATTTCATGCTAATTACAACCGCAACAATCCGAGTTTGCAAGGGCCTAAGAACTCAGCGCAAAGCCCTGGTAGAACCTCAGCTTTCAGGTTGCTTTCAGAATGTCAGGTAACGGCATCAAGTAACAGGGCAAACATTTATTTGGCATTTGCCGTTTGTCAGGCGTAGAGAGTGAATACTTACTATAGGCCAGGCATTGGTCTAGACCCCATATGTTACTTTGTTTAATCCTCACACCATCCTATCAGAGAGGGACAATTATCTCCCTTCTATAGATGAGGTAACTCAAGTTTAGAGAGGTTAGGTGACCTGCGACCTCAGAGCCTGCACCTCAGCGACCTCAGAGCCTGCAGGCCTAGTCACTGAATTATAATAATGTCTGAGATGCTTCGAGGTTACTGACATGAGAATTGGGATACTTTTGTATCTACCCAAATGCTGGGCTAAGCGTCTAGTGCTCTTTGACAAAATCTGCTCTCGGAGCTCTGTGCGGTAAATACAAACAGCAAAAAACTCTTCAAAACACCGGGCGAATGAGAATAAAAACAATTCAACAGCACTGCTGCCTCATCCCCTTTTTGTCCTTCTCCCAAAGTCCCCATCAAAACGTTTATTAAGGATCTTGTTTAGAAGCCAGTGCCTGTGGGTAGGCTCGCTTTTGCATGTGTGTCTGAATCCACTCTTTTAAACTGGACGCAGACTCCTACTTTTTCAGGAGCCTTTGCATCGAGATTTAAGGCGCAAGGCCTATGGGAGGGGCCGGGATGTCGCGGGGGCGGGCTCTCTGCTGCTGTTCGCCCAATCACGGCCCGCCCCTCCGCCAGGCCCGCGGCCGATTGGTGGTTGCCATAGCTCCGGTTGGTGTGACAAGATGGCGGCGGCGGAGCGGCGAGGGCCCAGTCTCCGCGTCCAGCGTGTCCCGGCTCCTCGCGCTGGAGCCGCTCCGTGAAGCGGGCCCGCGAGACCCCAGGCATGGGCTTGCCGCCGCCGGCGCCTCTGCTCTTGGGGCTTCTCTTTCTGCTGGGCGTCCTGAGGCCGCTGTGGGGGGACCTGGGTGTGTACGGCAGGGCGGGGGTTGGGGGGGGGGGGACGACAAGGCGTTTAACCGGCCAGACTTGGGACTCCTCCGGGTGTCCTTGCAACTAGTAACTCCGCCCTTCCCCTTCTTTCCCGCCCAGTTTTCATCCCTGCTTTCATCCGCATGACCGGCCCTGCGGCCAGCGCTTCCCTGGTCGGAGGCACCGAGGATGTGACCGTGTCCCTGGCATTGCTGCAGGACGAGGAGGGTAAGGAGTCCGGCCCGCCCTGTGCGGAGGGTGGAGGTTGGGCCAGGGCGGCCTCCCAAGGAGGCGGCATCCCGGGAGGTGGCATCCCCTGGTTCCCTCGCCGCTGTCCACTGCAAAGTCGGCGTGGGAGCAGGAATGGGGGGCTGCTGTGGCCCAAAGAGGACCCACGTGTCTGCCAGTGAAAGAAATGGATGGCGTTCACTGAGCTGCCTGTCCCCTGGGCCTTATCTGCACCACTGCACTTTCCCAGGAGAAACAGTAATGCACTTTCATGCCACCTAACACCTGAAAGATACTGAAGTTCAGAGATGTTGTCGCTTGTCCAAAGTCGCACCGTTTGTGAAGGTCCGAATCCCACGCTTAGAAAAGGATTCCCTTCTAGGGAGCCTGACCCCAGCGGGCACACCCTTAGCGGCTGGGCAGTACTGCCTCCTTGCATCCTGATCTTCTGTCCTGCAGGATTCCTGCCGGCTCCAGCTTGTGGAGCCCTGACCAATGACACGGGAGACTGGAGCTTGACTGTGACCCCCAGTGTGGTAAGGCCAGAGGTAAAACCACCCACATTTAGTGTTTCTGTAGTGCAGTCTTGGTTGGCCAAGGTATGGTTTTGTCTGTGCTTGGAACTACTGTGAAACTGCGGGTTATCAGATCGAGGGACGCCCTCCAGCCCAGAAGTGCTTACGGCAGGGCCAGCGGTCCTTGGACGGGTTTCCAGAAGTTTGTGAACTCGCTGAAATTGTGTATAACAGTATGCATGTGTGCGTTTTCCTCATGAGATGGTTGCCAGCTGCCGTCAGATTTTCAAATGAATCTGTGACTCAGAAATCTTGATCTCTGCTCAGGTCTGGATCTCACGGTTCGTGAGTTCAAGCCCTGCGTTGGGCTCCACGCTGGGCATAGAGGCTTCTAAAAATATCTTCCATTTAACAATTAAAAATTTTTTTTAATGCTTTTTATTTATTTTCAAGAGACAGAGACAGTATGAGCAGGGGAGGGTCAGAGAGTGAGGGAGATACAGAATCAGAAGCAGGCTCCAGGCTCTGAGCTAGCTGTTAGCACAGAGCCTGACGCAGGGCTCAAACCCATGAACAGTGAGATCATGACCTGAGGTGAAGACGGACGCTTAACCGACTGAGCCCCCCAGGCGCCCCTCATTTAACAAATGTTTTATTGAATGCCCAGTATGTGCAAGACATCAACTCTGGAGAGACGGACGAGAAAGACAGACTTTGTGTGCACCCCAGGAACTGGGGACTGTTCTCACTGACTTCTTTGGTGTATATTTAGTCTTCTGCTGATACGCTGGTAGGATGATAAAGAAACTAAAAAGATGCTGGACAACCTGAGTTAATTTACCAGACAGACCTGTGTTTGAAGTCTTCTCTGTCCAAAAGTTGCTTGGTTTTCTGTTAAACCCAGGATTGGGAATGAGGGCTTGCGAGCCGCCATAGGGTTACCGCCGAAACGGAACAGGGTGATGTCAACTTTGTACGCGGGGTTCCTTTCGTAGAGTGACCCGAGGCAGCTGCGTGATTTGTTGTGTTTTCCATCATGTGCTCTTCTCATTATCCGTGCTGTGTTGAGTCGCCTTAAAAAGTAGAGCGTATTTTCCTTGCAGAGCGCGCTGGAGGTGACCGTGAGGTTGGAGAGGGGCGGGCAGAGCTGTCCCTCCGACCAGACCGGTCCCTTCGCAGAGGCCCCGTGTGTCGTGCAGACGCTTCTGGTTTCAGCATCTCGCAATTCATCCTGCTCAGCACATCTGCTCGTTCGAGTGGAGATTTATGCCGACTCTTCTTTGGCCCGAAATGCATCAGGCAAGTAAAGTCAAAACTTTCACGCCCAACGTGGTCTGTCGGATTAGGAGCGTATGCCGTCCCTTCGGACGCTTTGCTCTGGAGTCAGCGTTGCCTTCCTCGGCCTACTTCCTTTTTGTTTAATTTTCTTATTTTAGAAGTTTCCACTTTGTGTTACTGCACTTAATCAAGATCTCTTATATTGTGCTGTACCGTTTGTGTCTTTGGAGGCTGCCCCAAAGGGAGCAAGGGAAGTTTGTTTCTGCGTATTGATTCTTAGACTCCATCTTAAAACAAAACCAAAACCCCCCAAAATCAAGGGAAAGTTTAATGAAGGAGTTTACAAAAAAAACAAAACCAACCAACCGGAAAAAAAAAGCACCCAGTAGATTTTTAGTGAAAGCTTTGGACCTCCAGCTCCCTTTCCTGAGTCAGCCTTTCATTTATGTTTGTGGGAGCATGTGTATTCTTTTACTTCAAAGCAAGACATACACACACTAATAACACACAATTCACTATTCTATTCCTTTTAAAAATAAATTCTAGGGGCGCCTGGGTGACTCAGTCGGTTAAGTATCCGGCTTCAGCTCAGGTCATGATCTCACGGTTCGTGGGTTTGAGCCCTGCGCCAGGCTCTGTGCTGACAGCTCAGAGCCTAGAGCCTGTCTTTGGAGTCTGTGTCTCCCTCTCTCTCTGACCCTCCCCTGCTCACGCTGTCTCTCTCTGTCTCTCAAAAATAAATAAAAAACAGAAAAAAAATTAAAAAAAAAATTCCATATAGGGGCGCCTGCGTGGCTCAGTTGGTTGAATGTCTGACTTCAGCTCAGGTCATGATCTCACGGTTCATGGGTTCAAGCCTCGCATCGGGCTCTCTGCTTATGGCTCAGAGCCGGGAGCCTGCTTCCAGAGAGGAGCCTGCCTCTCTCTCTGCCCCTCCCCTGCTTGTGCTCTGTCTCTGTCTCTGTCTCTCTCAAAAATACATAAATATTAAAAAAATTGATAAAAATGGGGCACCTGGGTGGCTCAGTCGGTTGTGTCCAACTTCTGCTCAGGTCATGATCTCATGGTTTGTGGGTTCGAGCCCCGCATCGGGCTCTGTGGGGACAGCTTGGAGCCTGGATCCTGCTTTAGATTCTGTGTCTTCCTCTCTCTGTCTCTCCCCTGCTCACGTTCTGTCTCTGTCTCTATCAAAAATAAATAAAAACAAAAGTAAGTAAATAAATTGGTAAAAAGGTAAACTCCATATAAACGCATGCAGGCTCACCTCGTTCTTTTCCACAGCTGCATCGTATTCCGCTGTGCAGACACCGCTGCGTATTTGACTCGTCTCTTACTGACGGAATCCTAGTCACTTCCGGCATAACCGGTGCTAGACCAGATTCACTGCGCACGTGGGCTTTTGGGCGTGCAAACGATGTTGGGTTAGTGTCCCTTGCACAGGGCAGTTTTCTAAGAACAAGATAATGTAGCTGCGCCCGTGTTGAAGGGCCACTTTGATAGGTGCCACTGCCGCGGTCTCTGTCTCCTGCAGCCGAGTCTAGCATCTCTTGCCTTTGCAGCCCCCTGGACGAAGGGAGAAGCATTCCTCCTTTGTAGCGAAGGTCTGTCACTTGTCCCTGTGGGACTCCTACCCTGTCACTTCCTTTCTCCCGTCCCCTCGCTGTGGTCTTCCTTGTGATTTCAGGACTTGAGGAGAATTAGATATGTTCAGATCCACTGGGCCGCTCCGCCTTCAGTGTGCTGGTGGGGACATCTCTGAGATGTATTACCAAGTGCAGAGAGCAGCTGCACAAGGGTCCTGAGCTGGACTAAGGCTGTAGATTTGCATACGGAAGTTCTGGAAGGCTGTCTGAGAAGCTGACCATGTGGGGCCATTTTGGCAAGTGGTGTGGGAGCAGGAAGGGCTGGCTGGGTGGGGTTCACTCTGTACCGTTTTTTTAGATCCTCTTGATCCTCTTGAGGTTTTTTAATTTAAAAAATTAAAAAAAATTTTTTTTTAATGTTTTTTATTTATTATTGAGAGACAGAGAGAGACAGCTCAAGCAGGGGAGGGTCAGAGAAAGAGGGACACACAGAATCAGAAGCAGGCTCCAGGCTCTGAGCTGTCAGCACAGAACCCGACGCGGGGCTCGAACCCACGAACCGTGAGATCATGACCTGAGCCAAAGCTGGATGCTTAACTGACTGAGCCACCCAGGTGCCCCTAAAAAATTTTTAAATGTATTTAATTTTGAGACAGAGAGAGAGTACAAGCAGGGGAGGGGCAGAGAGAGAGGGAGAAATAGGATCCGAAACAGGGTCCAGGCTCCAAGCTGTCAGCACAGAGTCTGATGTGGGGCTCAAACCCCCGAACCGTGAGATCAGCCGAAGTCAGACTCTCAACCGACTGAGCCACCCAGGTGCCCCCTCGTGAGTGTTTCGAACATGTGAATCTGACCAATTTAAAGGTTTAAAGTTCTGTTTTTTGAAAAAAAAAAAAAGAAAGAAAACATTCTCTAATGCTTAAAATTTATTATTATTATTATTATTATTAAAAATAATAATCGGTGGGTGCTATGGAACACACGGGAGGGTGGGTGGTGGCTATCCCAGTCACAGTGGTGACTGTCTTCTTTTAAGAAATATGCTTCGCTACAATTAGGTAATGTATCAGAGCGTCTTTGTACAAATAGCCAGACTTAGGAAAATTAGACTCTTTGTATATTGGTAGTTATGAGCTGTCCGCTCTGACCCCATGAAAGCGTGAAAAGTCTTGCACCCGGTCAGACAGAGATCAGAGCGAGAACAAGGCTGGAAGGACGGACGGGAGGTACGTGGCCTCGTCACGATCAAGCTGGCAGACGGCATAGGAGACATGTAGGTAGATCCCCGGGTGTCTGTCTCCATCTCGCCTTGTTACACCCCCTGGTTTGGTTATTCCCGACCTCTGCCTACGTGACAGACCGTGTTGCTCAGACCTCCTTATTCCGAGACCGTTGACGTGCTGGGGTTCTGCTGTATTCTAGCTCAGACCGTCTAAGTAGCCGTTTCTGAGATGCTTCAACTGTCATGTCACTGAAGTTACCTGTTGTAAGTAATCGCTATGTAGTTTTTCAACACGTACCCAATCCTGGGACAAAAGTAAATATTCAGAAGTAAAATTTATCCGATGAATTACCACAGGGAAACCGGAAACATTACTGTGTGGATTCCGAGTGAGGAGGTTGAAATGTAATGTGACACACTCCTTTTCCAACCCCTATGAATATTAACGTCCCCCCCACTTCCGCACTGAGCTAGAGTCCGGACATAAAGAGGTGGGTCTCAGTGCGACAGGACATGAGGTTGAGCAGGTAGTGTGATTAGATGTAATCTTGGGGCCAAATGGGCCCCCGGATAAGGTCCCTGAAATGTCCTCAGGGCTTCGGTTTTATCTGCTGGGAGAGGTGATAAATTCGAAGGGGTCAGTGGTTGTCAGTCTGTGTTATGAAAAGGACCGTTCAGTGTAGTGGAAAATAACGTCAGTGCATTACCTGTATCCTAACTTGTAAATTGCAGTCATGGTTATCTTTAAGATCAAGCATGCCTTCGGTTGATTATAACTAGCATATTGTCCTATATTTGGGTTTTTGTTGGGGTAGTAGTTATGGGCCTCAGCTGAGTCTGGCATAGCTCAGGGATCCCTTAATGTGTAATATTTGGTCATAGTGACTTGTAAAACAGCGATTCAGCTTGCTTTCGAGTGTCGAAAATGTGGGGGCGCCTGGGTGGCTCAGTCGGTTGAGTGTCCGACTTCGGCTCAGGTCATGATCTGACGTTTCATGGGTTCGAGCCCCGCGTTGGGCTCTGTGCTGACAGCTCAGAGCCTGGAGTCTGTCTTTGGATTCTGTGTCTCCCTCTCTCTCTGCCCCTCCCCTGCTCATGCTGTCTCTTTCTGCCTCTCAAAAATAAAAGACATTAAAAAAATTTTTTTTAAGAAAATGTGGCAGCGCTTTGCCAGAGTGTTTCATGGCTGGATTTCTCTGTCGTTTGTACTTTTCAGAGAACGTGACTGTTCTTCCCAACCAGGTGTACCAGCCCCTGGGGCCTTGTCCTTGTAATCTGACTGCCGGGGCCTGTGACGTCCGCTGCTGCTGTGACCAGGTACGCCCTCCTCGATTCCAGATGCAAAAGTCTCGGTTCCCAAGGGCGTGTGACTAGCAACAGCTCCCCACACGGCTTTTCGCGGACGGGCTTTGAAAATTAAGAGTGTGTTTGTGTTGTAGATTGTTTTTTAAAATTGTTTTAAGTTTACTTATTTATTTTGAGAGAGAGAGAGAAAGCGAGTGACAGAGCACAAGCAGGGGAGGGCAGAGAGAGAGAATCCCAAGCAAGCTCTGTGCTGTCAGCGTGGAGCCCGATGTGGGTCTCGAACCCATGAACCGTGAGGTCACGACCTGAGTTGAAATTAGGAGTCAGACGGTTAACCAACTGAGTCACCCAGGTGCCCCACAGATTGTTTTCAAATTGAGTATTTTCTTATCTCGCCCAGTGAGTCTTATTTATGAAGAAGAAATGCATCTTTTTGGAGAAAGTCATGATTGAGATGATTATACTGAGGAAGGTTTTACTACCTTATTGAAAAGATAAAAAGGAAGGAAAATACATCATTTCGGTGATTTTTTGGGCAAACATGTGGAGATGCACCAGCCTCACGGCAATCCAGTTTGAGAACGTTTCCATCACCCCGACCGGAAACCTTGTGTTCCCGCCTCCCCGCCCCCCTCCCCCGCCACCCCGGCCTCTGCTCCTCCCCAGGCCCCTGTCCCCCTGCCGTCCGGCTCCGCGCTGGCCCGGCCCGGACGCCGCGCGTGAACACCCTCTCGCACGTGGCCTGCTGTGTCTAGCTCCTTCCACGCAGCATCTTGTTTCCAAGGGTCATCCGCGTCGTGGCGGGGTGTTTCTGTCCCTTTTCTGTGGCCGAGTCACATTCCGATGCGCGGACGGACCGCACGTTGCCAGTCCTCCTGTCAGTTGATGGGACCCTCGGGTCGCTTCCGCTTTGGGCTGTCTCGGGTACAGCGTCCGCGAACATTTGTAGCGCCTTTGGGTTGGACGTGCGGTTCCGTTTCTCTCGGATGTGTTACCTGGGCTGGAGTCGCTCTGTCCTGCGGGGGCTGCGTGTTTAAGCTTTGGAGGAACTGGTTCCCCGAGTGGCTGCGGGGTTTTACGTTTGCATCAGCGGAGTGCGGGGCGGCTTCCTCGGCCTCACACCGTTTGTTATAATCGGCTCTTTGATTAAAGCCGTCCTCCTGGGTGTGACGTGGTGTTTCTTTGTGGTTTGAGTTGTATTTCTGTAGCGGGATGTCGTTTTGTGTGCTTGTTGGCCATTTCTATATCTTTGGAGAAATGTTGATTTAGATGTTTGCCCCCTTTAAAAACTCAACTAATTAATTTTTAAATTTACATCCAAGTTAGTTAGCATATGGTGCAACAATGATTTAAAGAAGAGATTCCTAATGCCCCTCCCCCTCCCCCTCCCGCAACCCTTCCAGCAACCCTTTGTTTGCTCTTTATATTTAAGACTCCCTTATGTTTTGTCCCCCTCCCTGTTTTTATATTATTTTTGGTTCCTTCCCTTATGTTCATCTGTTTTGTATCTTAAATTCCTCATATGAGTGAAGCCATGTGATATTTGTCTTTCTCTGACTGACTAGTTTTGCTCAGCATAATACCATCTGGTTCCATCCACATAGTTGAAAATGGCAGGATTTCATCCTTTTTGATTGCTGAGTGATACTCCATTGACTATATACCACATCTTCTTTATCCATTTATCTGTTGATGGACATTGGGGCCCTTCCCATACTGTGGCTCTTGTCGATGGCGCTGCTGTAAACGTTGGGGTGCACGTGCCCCTCGAAGCAGCACACCCGTGTCCCTTGGATAAATACCCAGTAGTGCGATTGCTGGGTCGTAGGGCAAAGAGGTCATTGTCTGCTTTCTACTCGAGGACTTTGATGGCTTCCTGTCTTCTGTTTAGGTCTTTCATCTATTTTGAGTTCATTTCTGTGTGTGGTGTAAGGAAGTGGTCCAGGTCCAGTCTTCTGCAGGTCGCTGTCCAGTGTTCCCAGCACCATTTCCTGAAGCGACTGTCTTTATTCCACTGGATATTCTGTCCTGCTTTGTCAGAGATTAGATGGCCGCACGTGTGGGGGTCCGTTCCTGGGCTCTCTGTTCTGTTCCGCTGATCTGAGTGTCTGTTCTGTGCCGGCACCACCCTGTCTCGGAGATCACTGCTTGTGACACAGCTCCACGCCCGGGATTGTGGGGCCTCCGGCTTTGCTTTGCTTTTTCAAGGTTGCTTTGGCTCTTCGGGATCTTGTCTGGTTCCCTACAGATTTTAGGATTGCTTGTTCCTGCTCTGTGAAGAATGCTGGTGTTATTTTGATAGGGGTTGCATTGTATATGGAGATTGCTTTGGGTCGTTTTGACATTTTAACAATATTTGTTCTTCCAATCCAAGAGCATGGAATATTTTCCCACTTTTTCCTGTGTCGTCTTCAATTTCTTTCGTAAGCTTTCTACAGTTTTCAGTGTACAGATTTTTCACCTCTTTGACTAGGCTTATTCCTAGGTATTTGATGGTTCTTGGTGCAATTGTAAATGGGGCCAATTCCTTGATTTCTCTTTCTGTTGCCTCATTATTGGTGTATAGGAATGCAACCTCTATCTGTGGTTTGATTTTATATCCTGCGACTTTGCGGAATTCATGGATCAGTTCTAGCAGTTTCTGGGCGGGCTCTTTTGAGTTTTCCATATAGAGTCTCATGTCATCTGCAAAGAGTGAAAGTTTGACTTCCTTTTGACAGATTTGGATGCCTTTTATTCCTTTGTGGTGTCTGATTACTGAGGCTTCGACTTCCAACGCTATGCTGAGTAACAGTGGCAAAAGTGGACATTCCTGTCGTGCTCCTGACCTTGCGGAGAAAGCTCTCAGTTTTTCCCCGTCCTTTGCCCATTTTTCAGCCGGGTTGTCTTTTTGTTGTTAAACTGTAAGAGTTCATTATACTTTCTGGATACTAGTCCCAAATCAGGTATATGATTTTCGGCAACCATCTCCCATTATGTAGGTTGTCTGCTTGCTCATTGGCGTCATTTGAAGCCCAAAAGGTTTTTTAATTTGATGAAATCTGATTAATCAAGTTTGTTGCTTATGCTTTTAGTGTTATATCTAAGAAAACGTTACCTGATCCAGGTCAAATACATATATATATATATATATATATATATATATATATATATATACTTTTTTAAAGTTTATTTATTTATTTTGAGGGAGAGGGAGATGGGGAGAGAATCCCAAGCAGGCTCCGTGCTGTCAGTGCAGAGCCCAACATGAGGCTCGAACTCACAGATGGTGATATTTTGACCTGAGTCAATATTAAGAGTTGGATACTTAACCGACTGAGCCACTAAGGTGCCCCTCAGACACATATTTTTAATCCTTGTTTGAGACTGAAGAGGAATGAGAGGTGCAAAAGGGGCCCATTTACTGTGACCCTGGTCACTCCAATTTTTGGATGAGTACAATTATGTCATGGTTGGTTTTACAAAACAGAAAAGGAAAGTTTAGGGCCTTTATTTATATTGTAACTCTCATACCAACGATTATGTTTAATTTAAGAATAAAGCAAGCACATCAGGGGCGCCTGGGTGGCTCAGTCGGTTGGGCGTCCAACTTCGGCTCAGGTCATGACCTCACAGTTTGTGGGTTCGAGCCCTGCATCGGGCTTTGTGCTGACAGCTCAGAGCCTGGAGCCTGCTCCGGATTCTGTGTCTCCCTCTCTCTCTGCCGCTCCCCTTCTCCGTGCTCTTTTTTTCCAAAATAAACAAACATTAACAAAATTTAAAAGAGTAGAGCACATCATCCGTCGGTACCGACGGAAACATGCGGTACTCTCTTCCGCCTCCTCCCACCCTGCAGCGCTGTGCCCCGTGCCCGACGTCCGTCGTGTTTGTCGGACCCGACGTCTGTGTGTACAGCAGGAGCCCCCGGCGGGGTTTAGGATCTGGCTCAGGGATGTCTCCGGACAGCTGCTGCTTGCCACCTTCGACAGGATCGGTTCTCTTATTTGAGTTGGTCTTGTTTAACGGTTACTTTCCTACCGCCAGTGAACCACGGGCTCGGGACATGTTTAACGTCTAGCTCTCTGAGTCCCGTGAGACGCGGGGAAGAACAGGGATGAATAACCGACGCAGGAATGAAGTCACTTCTTGGTGTCATTAATTGGGTCATGTTGGAACACAGCGACGGCCTTAAGGTTTCTTAGGAGATGCAGACCATTTGGCCTAACATGAAATGTTGGGTTTCTCTGGGCCGGGGGTTTGGATGGTGATGACAGTTAAAAAGGGGAGTTTACCCTGTTTCATTCCCCACTTGGAGTCCCTTCCACACTTTCCTCTCCTCATGCTGTGTGTGGGGGGGTGTAGGGGCACATCTATGTCCCCAGTAAGGGTGTGAAGGGTGTGCTTCCCTTGAAGGTCTGACACTCCCGACTGGCGGGATTTTACCTCTGTGAGCACACGGCCCTGGTGGCCTGGATGCGTCCTCGGGGGAGTCCTGCCCCGCTGAGAGCTGGCGGCGGGCATCCCAGAAGCTTCTGTCTGCTCACCCTCCTTCACGTTTGCTCCCAAGGAATGCTCGTCGGATCTCACGGGGCTGTTCAGAGAGGCCTGTTTCCCCGGCGTTTTCGGAGGCGACGTCAGCCCCCCGTTCGAGCAGCTGTGCTCCGCGCCGGGGGCGCGGGGGGCGCCGGGCTGGTTCCCGTGGCTCTGTGTGCAGTCGTCGCCCGCCACCTCGCCCTTCCTGGGCCACTTCTACGACGGCTCCACGTGCGTGTCGGGCCCCCAGGTCCCCAACGGGGCATCAGTCCTCCATGTCCCTGAGCCAGGGTGTGTCGTGCTAGGTCTCTGGGAGAACTGGGGCTCAGCCACAGCACCCCTCAGCCCCCACCCGCAGCGAAGAGTGATTCTCCGGGTGTGGGGGGCGGGTGGCGGGCTCACGGGGGCTTGGTGCCTTTCTTGTACCTTTCCAGCATGTCGAGCATTTACAACTTGATTATTATTATCATTGAAGTAATATTTATGGAGCAGAAAGTTAACCACTAACCAGTTTCCAGTGTACAGCTTTTTGGCTTTTAGTATAAATATATTTGTAATTAAAAAGTCAAAAAAAATACCAGAAAAATTGTTTTTAGCAGATTCTGGCCCACAGGAGTGGTGATGATCCTCGTTGGTCTGCAGGTCCCCCGGGCCACACGCTCCCGCGGCGGTGCATCTGCATTCTGATCCGAGGGACGTCTCCGACTTCGGTTACAGACAGGGGGACCCAGTCATGACCGTGGACAAGGCCTACTTTACCATTCCGCAGGTGATGCTTTGGTTTTAATACGCGACGGCCTTTTACCCGCCCCCCCCAACCCCCGGCCTTGTTAATTTCGCTTACACTGCTGGGGAAAATCTCATCCGAAGTTATTTTTCTCCCGTGGACTTTCCAGGTACTCAATTCTTTATGGTCTATGGATTTTATTTTTAATAGTCCCTCTTAAATTAACCACTGTCTTTGCTAAATTTCAAAGTGAACTTAACCAACCCAAACAAATTCTGTAAATTTCCATGGAAATAACTACCATTCCGCACTCCTGTTAGTTTTACAGCCAATATCAAGTAAGCTCTAAGTGTATAATTTAATATAATATTGCAGAGATTTGAAAAATATCTCAAGGCTATATAGAGTTTTATGTGAAATTCTTATTTTTTTAATTTCTTTTTAAAAATATTTATTTTTGAGAGAGAGAGAGAGAGAGAGAACAAGCAGGGGGAGGGGCAGAGAGAAAGGGAGACTCAGAATCCAAAGCAGGGTCCAGGCTCT
Source organism: Mungos mungo (assembly GCA_004023785.1). Classification (NCBI taxonomy): domain Eukaryota; kingdom Metazoa; phylum Chordata; class Mammalia; order Carnivora; family Herpestidae; genus Mungos; species Mungos mungo. The sequence continues at coordinate 67,850 of PISW01007920.1, read as the reverse complement.
GAGCTGTCAGCACAGAGTCCGATGTGGGACTCGAACCCACAAACCGTGAGATCATGACCTGCGCTGAAGTCGGATGCTCAGCCGACTGAACCACCCAGGAGCCCCCAAATCTTTATTTTTTTTAAGTCTAAAATCATGAGGAAAAAAGTATTTGTGGAAAGAAAACACGAATCTAAACCGTCTCTCTTCACTGTGTAAGGGACCCATTTTTACAGTTATAGCAAAAACCTGGTTGTCATGAGGAGAGAAAATGAAGTTGAGTATAATCATGTTTCTGCAAAATAAATGGAGCAGGGCAGGGACTTTTCCTTGTTTTCGTTGCATAATACTCATTGTGACAAGGCTTCCAGACGTTGTGTAGGGACTGACTGGAAGGCTTGCGCCAGATACCGGTCTTTAGGTTGCTGGTCTGCAGAGAGGCCCGAGCCCCGTCGCTCCCTGTCCCTCAGGTGTCCCTGGCTGGGCAGTGCCTGCGGCTCGCGCCGGTCGCCTTCCTGCAGAATTTTGACGTGCGGTGCGCCACCGACTTGGAAGCGTACCAAGAGCAAGACAGCGTTGTCGCCGCGAAGATAAAGAGTGGCGTGCTGGGAGGTATGTCACGCAGACCCGAGCGGCGACAGAAACTCTGGTCTCGTGAGGCCAATCACTCCTGTTGGATCCACTGAAAATATTTCACCTGCCAGTTGAAGAAAGTGTTTTCTTCAGAAAAAGCCCAGTTCCGTAGGACAGCACATTGTATATTTGCTCCTTAATTGAAGTAAGGGGCGTCGGGGTGGCTCAGTCTGTTGAGTGTCCAACTTCGGCTCAGACAGCTCGGAGCCTGGAACCTGCTTCGGAGTCTGTGTCTCCCTCCTTCTCTGCCCCTCCCCCTCTCCCGCTCCCGCTCTGTCTCTCTCTCTCTCAAAGGTAAATAAATATTAAAAAAATGAATAAATATTGAGAAAAATTCACATAACATAAAATTAACCATTTTAAGTGTTTATTTTTATTTATTTATTTTATGTTGAGAGACAGAGAGGAAGAGAGAATCCCAAGCAGTCTCCGCACTGTGCAGACCTTATGTGGGGCTCGATCTCATGAATCGCTCACCGTGAGATTGTGACCTGAGCTGAAATCAAGAGTGAGACGCCTCACACCCAGGTGCCCCTGAGGGAACCGCTGTGAGGCGTAGGGTTCAGTGTACTTAGTGCCCACACGGTGCCGTGTGACCATCGCCTCCAGCCGGTTCCGGAACACTGTCCTCTCCCTAAAGGAGCCCCGGACCCCCTAACAGCCTCTTCTTTCTCCCCGTGCCCTGACCCCCAGCGGCCATTAATTACTCCCCTTTCTGTCTCTATGGATTTGCTTTTTCTGGAATTCCCATATCGAAGGAATCCTAAGCTATGTGGTCGTTTATGTCTGACTTCTTTCACTTAGCATCATGTTTTCTTTTTAATTTTTTAATGTTTTTATTCATTTTTGAGAGACAGAGACAGAATGTGAACAGGGGAGGATCAGAGAGAGAGGGAGACACAGAATCTGAAGCAGGCTCCAGGCTCTGAGCTGTCAGCACAGAGTCCAATGCAGGGCTTGAACTCACAAACTGTGAGATCATGACCTGAGCGGAAGTCGGACGCTTAACGGGCTGAGCCCCCCAGGCGCCCCAGCATCACGTTTTCAAGGGTCGGCCCCACTGCGGCAGGACCGGAGCTCCACCCCCTTTGTGGCTGGGTCATACCCCATCGTGTGGCTATATGCGCCACATGGGTCATCCACTCATCTTTGATGGGTGTTGGGGTTTCCAGCTCTTGGCGACTGCGGGAGCGCCGCTCTCAACGCTCGTGTGCAAGTGTCCGTGTGAGCACACGCGTGCGGGGCGTTGCCGACGCACGTGGTAATTTAACTTTCTGAGGAAAGCGAGCACACCGCCTTACACCCGCCCTGCCGCGGTTGTCACGGACTTTGGAGTCTCCTCGTCCGTTACTACTGGATGCCACGAGCAGTGGCCGTCCCCTTCGGTGGCACCGGGGGCGGGAGGGGGTTCGTAGCTGGCGCACGGGCGGGCGCCGTCACCGCGCATGCGGGCTGAGCTCGCCGTCGGCAGGTGCCTGCGGTCGGGCGGCCCGCAGTCCTAGCGCAGTTAATTTCTGTCTCTTTCCAGGCATCGTCACGCCAAACGTGCTCTATGAGGCGGCCCCCGACCCAGACAGATTCATCACTGGTGCAGGTACCTCCATGTCGCACTTTCACATCACTTCTGCGGAAACGGGGGCGTCCTTTCTGTACGTAGTGTGTCTCCCGAGAGTAAATACGTTCTTACTAAGATTTTAAGGGGTCACAGCGATTAGGATCTTGCCCATTCCCCATGGTGTGCCCTGTTCCCTCTTGCTTGGCTTCGGAGCGCGGTCTGTGCCCCGAGCCGCTTCCCCCAGTCCTGCCTGAGTTATGGGGGCTCCAGCTCCCTGGCAGTTTTCAGGGTCTGTGGACCTTCTCTGGAATGTTTTTCAGGGAACCAGCATTTGTTTCTTGTTCTCTTTTCCGTTTTCTTTTTAAGTTTGTTTGTTTTTTTATTTATTTAGAGAGAAAGGGAAAAAAAAAAAGAGTCTCTTATGGGTTGACTCCCTCTCAGTCTGTAACTGTTTTTTTCCCTTCCCTTCCCCCATGGTCTTCTTTGTTAAGTTTTAGCCTGGTTTTTTTTTTTTTTTGATAATTAAATTTTGCAGTTTTGATGCAGCTTATTCAGTTTGGCTAATATTATTAGGACTTCTGTTGTTAAGGGTATTTGTGTTTCTCCGCAATATGTTGTAATTCTCAAATTTATTCATCCCATCTTAGCAAATACCTACAATATAGTAGTGAGCTAGACAGCAGGCCTCTGTTCCTAAGGAGCTGACATTCTCTTAGTCTTCTTTTTTTTTTTTTTAATGTTTATTTTTGAGAGAGAGACAGAGACAGAGTGCGGGCAGGGAAGGAACAGAGAGAGATGGAGACAGAATCGGAAGCAGGGTCCAGGCTCTGAGCTGTCAGCACAGAGCCCGACGTGGGGCTCGAACTCACGAACTGTGAGATCATGACCTGAGCCGAAGTCGGACGCTTAGCCGACTGTGACACCCAGGTGCCCCTCTTAGTCTTTCATTTTTGAGAAACATTCTACCGAGCGCGTCTCCGTACCGAACTACGAGCTGCATTCTGGGGGCACAGAACTGGAAAGAAGAGATCGGTATCCTCAGCTGTGGCGGGGGTGCCGGTGCTGACTTGGTGGGACCCGTGAGAGACTGGAGCTGGGGGGGAGGTCGTTAATGCATGACGGTATTTTCTCTTTGCAGAAACACTTTTAAGTAATGGATCGGCCCCCAGATACGTGACTGTGGAAGAACATTATATTTTCAGATGGAATAATAATACAATCAGTGAAATAAATGTCAAAGTTATTAGGGCAGAAATTAATGCCCACCAGAAAGGTAAATTTGTTGAGGGCAGTGAGAATGTTGTCAGTTTAAAACTTTTTTTTTTAGGATTCTCATCATTATTATGTGTGAAACTAAGTCAGACTTGTTCCTTACTTGTAACTGTGATTTAATAAAAAGGCTTTTTTTTTGCACATCAAAATGTAATTATAAGATAAAGGAGATGACACCATGGGGGATAATTTCTTTTCCTAGTAAAATGGTCCACATTGTATTTTATTGTGTTTTATTTCTAGGGATCCTGACACAGAGATTTACAGTGAAATTTTTAAGCTATAATAGTGGTGATGAAAAGGAATTTTCTGGAAATCCAGGTAAGCTAGTGTGTGTCAATCACTGATCCTACAAACTTTTAATTTAATTTAATTTTTAATTTTTTTTAATGTTTTATTTATTTTGAGAGAGAGAGAGAGAGAGAGAGAGAGAGAGAGACAGCATGAGTAGGGCAGGGTCAGAGAGAGAGGGAGACACAGAACCTGAAGCAGGCTCCAGGCTCTGAGCTGTCAGCACAGAGCCCAACATGGGGCTCGAACCCACAAACCATGAGATCATGCCCTGAGCCGAAGTTGGACACTCATCTGACTGAGCCACCCAGGTGCCCCTGATCCTACGAACTTTTTAATTCAAGAATCCTGTACTACAATGAGCATTATAAATAACTCCAATGTAGCACGTGATTCTCACCTTTCTCTTTTGTGGCAGTGTATTCTTTTTCTGATAACAGCTTGGTTTTTTGTTTTTCTACATCAGTTGTCCTAGATAGTAACAAGTTGCTGTAAATGGAAAACATTCATTCTTTCTCTTTAGCTACTGGTCTTTTGGGGAAAAAAAAAAGATAATGCCTTTGAAGTGTTGGTTAAATTAGTTTTTCAAGAAATAAGAAAAACAGAATAGAAAGGGGTGCTTGGGTGTCTCAGTTGGTTAAATGTCTGACTTCGGCTCAGGTCATGACCTCATGGTTCATGGGTTCAAGCCCCACACTGGGCTCTGTGCTGGTAGCTCAGAGCCTGGAGCCTGCTTTGGATTCTGTGTCTCCCTCTCTCTCTGCCCCTCCCCAACTTGCACTCTGTCTCTTTTTCTCAAAAATAAATAAACATTAAAGAAAAAAGAAATCAGACGCTATAGATGATGGGTTCCTGACCTGCGGTCCGTGTAGAGACTTCCTAGGGACAGTGGGGTTCTGGTTATGTGCATTTTGTCATTATGTGCAAATATGGCGTCACTCGGTTTGTTACGTATTTGTTTGCTTCTTCAATTCACTGGTGCCTCTTGAGTGCTTAAAAACAGTAAGGAGAGGGCGCTTGGGGGGCTCAGTCACTTAAGCATCCGACTTCTGCTCAGGTCATGATCTCGTGGTTCTTGAGTTTGAGCCCCGCATCGGGCTCTGTGCTGACAGCTCAAAGTCTGGAGCCTGCTTCAGATTCAATGTCTCCTTCTCTCCCTGCCCCTCCCCTGCTTTTGCTCTGTCTTTCTCTGTCTCTCTCAAAAATAAATAAACGGTAAAAAAAATTAAGACAGTAAGGAGAACTAGAGGCCCCAAGTGCCAGCCGTTAGCCACGCCCACCTGCTGAGCACTTGCAACGTGGCCGGTGGCATATGGGGTAATGATAATATTGGGATATTTTGCGTTGAGTAAGATACTGTCTTCAAATTGATGTCATCTCCTTTTTCTCTTTTTTTTTTTACTGGGGCTACTAGAAAAAAATTTTTAATGTCTAAAATATTCTAAAAATATGTCATATTTTAAAATCACATATGTGGCTTGCATTATATTTTTATTGGGCAGCACTGACTTGAACAGTAGGAGGTGTTCAGTAAATATATGTTGGATAAACTATCATTGTTTGTTAAAAACTTGTCCCTCCTTTTACTATTCTTAATCAGGCAGTAAGTAACCAGGACAGAACAACTTTTTTACTTTTACTTATTGGTTATTTTTATGCATGGATGTTTACATACAGACAGGGGCAGAGAGAGGGGGACAAAGGATCTGAAGCAGGCTCTGTGCTGCCAGCAGGGAGCCCGATGGGGAGCTCGAACCCACACACCGGGAGATCATGACCGGAGCTGAAGTTGGACGCTTAAGGGACTGAACCCCCCAGGCGCCCCTGTTATTTATTCTTAAAACTTAACTTTTTTTTTTAATGTTTTTATTTTATTTATTTTTGATAGAGAGAGACAGAGCATGAGAGGGGGAGGGGCAGAGAGAAAAGGAGACACAGAACCAGAACCAGGCTCCAGGCTCTGAGCTAGCTGTCAGCACAGGGCCTGACGCGGGGCTTGAACCCACGAACGTGAGATCTGACCTGAGCCGAAGCCGGAGGCTTAACCGACTGAGCCACCCAGGCGCCCCATTAAAACTTAACTTTTAAATAACTTTTTAGCTTGCGTGATTTTCAATATTTGTATATACTGATTTAATAATGCATGATCCGTCTTACATATATATATATATTTTAAATTTTATTTCTTAATTTTGAGAGAGAAAGCATGTGAGAGGACATGTGAATGCGAGTGGAGGGCAGAGACAGAGAGTCCTGAGCAGGCCCTGCGCGGTCAGTGCAGAGCCTGATGCGGGGCCGATCTCATGAACCATGCAATTGTGACCTGAGCTGAAATCAAGAGTCCACTAACTGAGCCTCCCAGGCGTCCCTGTGTGTGTGTGTATATGTATTTTTTTTCCCTTTTCAATGGGATTTTAGTGTACTTGTTAATGTGGAGTTTTGGATTTTATTGTCAGGTTTCAGGGCGCCTGGGTGGCTCAGTTGTTTGTGTCCAACTTTGATTCAGGTCATGATCTCGCAGTTTGTGGGTTTGAGCCCCACATGGAGCTTTGTGCTGACAGCATGAGCCTGCTTTGGATTCTCTCTCTTTCTCTGCCTCTTCCCTGCTCATGCTCGCTCTCTCTCTCTCTCTCTCTCTCTCTCTCTCTTTCTCAAAAATAAGCATTAAAAAAAATTAATATTGTTGGGTTTCCTAGCTGGCTGCTGGAATTTAAGGGTTTTCATCTCATGATTCAGTTTCACATGATTTCTGAGAGGCACCATCAGAATATGTGAAAACTGTTGACGCTCTTGTCAATAAAGAAGAAACTGATTATGAGCCAGAAGTAGCTGTGTGTACACAGCGCTTCCCGAGGCAGGAAGGGTTGGGAAGGCGGTGGACGCGGGCGCTGCTCCAGGAAGTGGTCTCTTACTTGGAGGACAGCACATTCAAGGTAATGAATGAGGGGGGCGGGGCTCACAGACAGGTTAGCAGCTGCAGAGACGCGGAGTGCTGGCCGTGCCCCTGAACTCTCCGTCGCTGAGGGACCGCGGGCACCCGGGTCGCAGGTCTCGGTGCTGGACGTGAGCCCGGGTTCTGGCCGCAGCGTGTTTGTGTCGTGGGCTGCGCGGAGGGGGTTGTACCTTGGAAAGGAGCCGGTGCGGCCGAGAGCAGGGTGAGCCCGGGGGGGAAAGGGGTGGGGGGGGCAGCGAGCAGGGGGCGCAGCGCCCGCGGGCGGGGGTGGGAGGGTCAGGACGGCGCCCGAGGGGACGGGTGAGAGGCACCGTCGGAGACGCGAATACTGCGTGTGAAGCCCGCGGCCCCCGGGTTGTCCAAACCGCTCTAGCACCTGTTCCTGGGGCCGTCGGAGGGGACTGAAGGTGACCTGACAGGGTCGGAGCCTCAGGAGAAGTGTTGGTGTCACGGTTCTGTGGAAGGACGTGCTTCGTCTCTGTGTTGGAGCTTCTAGAGGCGCCGTGTCAGGGACACAACCTGCACAGAGTTAGCACGTACGCGTCCGGCCGGGTAGCGAGGGCCGTGGACTTGGGTGGTGGCCCTCCCGCTTCCGCGTGCGTGTGCGTTTTCCTAACGACAAGGGGCAGCCGTGCGGTGGGTGAATAGGAGCCGCGTGGGAATGGGACCTGGGCCGGACGGTGGGCGGGGCGAGGGGGGGGAGCTAACTTCCTGGAGACCCTACGTGGACAGGGTGCTTTGGCGTCATTCCCGTTCAAGCCACCCGTGACAGCGGCAGCGATCACTCGCGAGCGCCCGTTACGTGGCCTGCTCGGCCGCCGGTTCCCGGTGCGGGCGGCCAGGGCTGACGCCCGCCCGCCTGAGCCTTTTCCGGTTTTATTTTAAAAATTTGTTTAGAAAGTCACACAAATATCTTTGTTAAAAAACCAGGCAAGGGGCGCCTGGATGGCTCAGTCGGTTGGCCGTCTCTAGCTTTGGCTCAGGTCACAATCTCACAGTTCGTGGGTTCGAGCCCCGCTTCGGGCTCAGTGCTGACAGCTAGCTCAGAGCCTGGAGCCTGTTTCAGATTCTGTGTCTCCTTCTCTCTCTGACCCTCCCCTGCTCGAACTCTCTCTGTCTCTCAAAAATAAATAAATAAAAAATCATTAAGAAAAAAAACAACAGACAAAATGAGGGTATCTGGGTGGCTCAGTCGGTTAAGCGTCTGATTTTTTATTTTGGGTCTGGTCATGATCTCACAGGTTCATGGGTTCAAGCCCCCCATCGGGCTCTGCACTGACAGCATGGAGCCTGCTTGGGAGTCTCTCTCTCCCTGTCTCTCTCTGTTCCTCCTCCACTTGTGCTGTCTCTCTCTCTCTGTCTCTCTCTCTCTCTCAAAAAAAAAAAACTAAAAAAGTAAAAACAAAACAGAAAAGGAATGAAGGTGGTATCTTCTCTCAAGTGTATTCTTTTTAAAACAATTTTTTTTAATGTTTATTTTTTTGAGAGAGAGAGAGTGTGAGTGAGCAGGGGAGGGGCAGAGAGAGAAGGAGACACAGAATCAGAAGCAGCTCCAGGCTCTGAGCTGTCAGCATAGAGCCCGACTCGGGGCTCGAACTCATAAACTGTGAGACCATGATGTGAGCCGAGGTCGGATGCTTGACTGACTGCCACCAGGTGCCCCCCCAGTGTATTCTGACACAGCTTTTCCGTGTGTTTCCTTTTGTCGTGTATTCCTCTTTGATACTATTTGACAAGGTCTCTCGTGCTGTATTCGGTGACCTTCAGCCGCTTCTCCTGGCGTTTGTCTAGGTTACCAGCTCGGCAAGCCTGTTCGAGCGCTAAACACCAACGCGGTGAATAATGTCACGACTCTGCACCTTTGGCGACCAGGTAATCTGGTTTGGTAATACGATTAGCCCTTGGTAGGCTAGAATTGGGGGTATGGTCATATTCTGAGTCTGATCAAGTAGTTAATCACTTGAAATCCCTGTTGATTTATTTAGCTGGGGGGGGGTGGCAGTGGGGGCGGGGATGGGGGCAATCACGCTTCTGCGTTCTCTCAAAAGTTAACATTGGGACAGCCGAGGTGCTGGTTATTTGTGAGAGAGACCTGGATACAGGACTGGCGGAGAGTCCCTTGTCACTGTTGCCTGGAGACAGGACTATAGATTTGTTCCGAATGATGGGGAATCTGTGCCCTGGTGGTACTTCCCTGCCTCTCCCAGAAGGCGGGACTCGCACGTTCAGCACAGACCACTGCTCCTGGTCGAGGTGTTCTGATCCTGGAAGGTGCCTTTGTTCGGCTCCGAAAGGAGTGGAGTGACGGTGACCTCAGTTCTAGAAAACTGGCAACTTTGTTTCTACCTACTGTTTTCTGTCTGTTTTCCAAGAAAAGCTTTGAAGTCAATCTTTACTTTCATTTAGCAAAACTGGTTAAAGGATCATCCTGTTTTCTAGCTGGAAGGAGCCTGTGTACGTCAGCGACTCTCACACCCGTCTTGTTTGGAGAAAACGCACTGTCGGGATGTCTTCTAGAAGTGGCGGTCGGTGCAGACTGTACTCAGCTCAGGTGAGTGTCTCTTTGGTGGATTTCCCTGCGTGTTGAGTGGTTTGCTTAAAATGAAGTCACCTCACGCGGAGCAGCGACAGCGTGAACGTGAAGGATCATGTCTGAATAAGAGCCGTGTGTCACCGTGGCAGAGGACAGTGAGCAGGCACCGCTTATTCCTGACTGACTCAGGCATGGATGGAGGGGGGAGACCGAGCTCTTCCCTGGGAGGGGCCTCTCATCCGGGTTTGCGCAGTTGCTCTGCTCACGGCTGCTCCGCGCTGGACCCCAGCGCTCCTGGAGGGATAAAAGGCAGGAGGCAGATATATCGGCGTGGTTGGCATTAAAGGATACTTGTTACGTCACGTATAAGGAACCTTGCCCTTGTCTGGTTTGGAACGTGTGCTCATGGATATGCAGATGCACTCTTCTCTCTAAAATTGAGGTGAAATTCATATAATACAATTCATATTGTGTAGTAAATAGTTCAGTGGCATTCGGTGCGTGGTGTCATTGTATAATCACCACCCCTATTTAGTTCCAGAACATTTTCTTTTTTTTCTTTTTCTTAAAATTTTTTAATGTTTTTTATTTATTTTTGAGAGACAGAGAGCGCAAGCAGGGGAGGGGCAGAGAGAGGGAGACACAGAATCTGAAGCAGGCTCCAGGCTCTGAGCCGTCAGCACAGAGCCCGACGCGGGGCTTGAACCCACAAACTGTGAGATCATGACCTGAGCTCAACCGACTGAGCCACCCAGGCGCCCCAGTTCCAGAACATTTTCATCTCTGCAAAAGAAAACCCGCACCATCATCCCTTCCCCATCCCCCGCCCCTCTAGCCACCGGCAGCCACCGATCTCTAGGGACTGTCCTCTTCCAGACATGTCACATAAGTGGAATCGAACACTAGGTGACTTTTTCTGGTGGCTTCTTTCTCTCAGCCTCGTGGTTTGAGGCTCGTCCCTGCGGGAGCAGGTGTCAGTGCTCCTCTCTGCGGCCGAGTCGTCCCCCGGCGTGCGGCTGCTCTACCTTTGTGTGTCCGTTCGTCTGTGAACGCACATGTGAATCGCTGTTGTGAATAGTGCTGCTGTGAACGCTCACATACCCGTTTCCGTGTGACCTCCTGCTTTCAGTTTGGGCCTGTAGCAGGAGTGGAATTGCTGGGTCATAGAGTAATTCTGTGCTTCCGCTTCTTGAGGAACCACTGCATTACCTTCAGCGGCTGCACCGTTTTTGTGTTTCTACCAGCAAGGCAAGAGGGTTCCGATTCATCTACATCCTCCCAACACTTACTATTTTCTGTTTTTTAAATTTTTTTGATGGTTTTTCTTTTTGAGAGCGAGAGAGAAAGACAGAGCATGAGCAGGGGAGGGTCAGAGACAGAGGGAGACACAGAATCAGAAGCAGGCTCCAGGCTCTGAGCTAGTGGTCGGCACAGAGCCCGACGCAGGGCTCAAACCCACAAACTGTGAGATCATGACCTGAGCCGAAGTTGGATGCTTAACCGACTGAGCCACCCAGGTGCCCCTAAAACAATTTTTTTAATGTTTATTTTAGAGAGAGAGAGAGAGAGTGTGTGTGTGAAAGCATGTGTGGGGGAGGGGCAGAGAGAGAGGGAGACAGAGGATCTGAAATGGGCTCTGGTTGACAGCAGAGAGCCCTTTGTAGAGCCCGAACTCACGAACAATGAGATCATGACCGGACTTAACTGAGCCAGCCAGGTGCCCCTCACTGTGGTTTTTATTGCGTGCATCCTTACACCCATTTTATCCCAAGTAGTAACACATCCCAAGTAGTGCAGTCCTTTGGGAAGCAGGGAAAAGACGGGGGAGGCACTAAGCAGGAAGTAGACTGCAGGTGTAACTTATCAGCAGAGGCGCTTGACCATGGGTACAAGGCTGGAGTCCGCCGGGTCGCTGCCCTGCAGTTTGTAAGGTTTGTACCTGTCAGTGACATTGCCGGAAAGGAGAAATGCTAAGTTCCGATTGTCTTTTTTTTTCTTTTGAGTGTTTATTTTATTTTATTTTCAACTTCATATATAGCTTATTGTCAAATTGGTTTCCTCAATTCTCTTTTTTAAAGAAGCTATTTTATTTTATTTTATTTTTCAGAGAGAGCGAGAGAGGGTGCAAGTGAGTGAGGAGCAGAGAGAGGGAGAGAGAGAAGTGGGGCTCACCCGTAGTGGGGCTCATGTTCACTTGAAATGGGGCTCCAGCTCACCTGATGCGGGATTCAAACTCATGGACCTGAGATTATGACCTGAGTCAGAGTCAGATGCTGACTGAACCAACCGGGCATCCTCCAATTCTTAATCTTCACTTAATCTCATGGCTCAAAATTCTAGCGAGATATTTAAAAGGTTCTTTTTCCTATTGGATCCCTATGGCCCATAGATTTATCCGGGTAACTCGGCATGTCATCTACTTTTGTGACCACCCAGTGGAGTCTGTAAACAACATGATACCAACATGTTACTAAGTCCAGACTGAAAGATGCTTCTGTATGTCCTCCCCAAGTGGCTTAGGTCCATCCTGGAAAGGCCATCAAAGAGAACAAAGACGTGAGGCACCTGGGGGGCTCAGTTGTTTAAGCGTCTGGCTGTGGCTCAGGTTATCATCTCGCAGTTCATAAGTTCGAGCTCAGAGTCTGCCTCTGTGCTGACAGCTCAGAGCCTGGAGCTGCTTCAGATTCTGTGTCTCCCTCTCTCTCTGTCCCTTTCCTGTTTGCTCTCTGTCTCTCTCAAAAATAAATAAACATTAAAAAAAAGAGAGAGAGAGAGAACAAAGACACCCAGCCAGCTTTTAATTGCCAGTTCCTCTGGCAGCTTTTTATTTAGGCGCCCAGCAAACACAGCCCACATACTCCCCGGAAAGGACATCAGGATGAGACCCGCCGGCCGCGTGCTGAGGAGTGGCTGACTCTTTTGCAGGGAGAATGCTGCTGAACTACTGGATTCATTAATCCAAGCAACTCATGTTGCAGCGAGAGGAAACTCCGATCACAAGGATCCTAGCGACGGCTGGCTCGAAATAATTCGTAAGTCAGAGCTGCGTGGATGTGCAGCACGCAACCTGTTGCTATGACGACACGGTGCTGGCCTGTGTGTGTGGGAGCCGCACGGCAGGGCTCCTTCCTTTTGCTGCGGCTCAACTGACGTTTGCTGAGAAGGTAACTCTCCGGCTCTTCACATCTTTTCCTTTTTGTGAATGATGCCCTTTTTTAAAACAAAACAAACCAAACTTATTTATTTTAAGAGAGAGAGCGAGCGAGCAAGCCTGCGTATGCTAGTGGGGGAGCGGCAGAGAGAGAGGGAGAGAGAGAATCCCAAGCAGGCTTTGCACCGTCAATGCAGAGCCTGACATGGAGCTTGAACCCACGAAACGTGAGATCACGACCTGAGCTGAAATCAAGAGTCAGACACCCAGCCAACTGAGCCACCAGGCGCCCCACAATTTTTATTTTTTAAGAGAAGATCCACATGAAGTTCAAATCGCCCAATTGTTTTATGAGCTAGGTCTTTGTAAGAAGAAGTGTAAATGAGGACTGAAGATTTTCAGTGCGTTTCAGTTTGCATTGCGGTTTTTGATTGCCAGGGACATAGGCACTTGAGAATGGACATTGTCATTGATAAAAGCAATGTTGTCGAAATAAGGTGATTGAAGACGTGATGCTGAGTGAAAGAAGTCAGACACGAACGGACACGGACTGTTTGATGCCATGTGTGGGAAATGGCCAGATGGGCGCATCTGTAGAGACAGCACATTGCTGGTCTCCAGGGGCGGGGGCAGTTGGGAGGAAATGAAGAGTGACTGCTCATGGGCACAAGGTTTCTTTTTGGGGCATTATGAATGGAATTTGACGATGGCCGTACGACCTGTGCATGTACTGAAAACCCCTGAATCGTACACTTGGAATAAGTGAATTGCATGGCGTGTGAATTGTGTCTCAGCTGAGCCGTTAGGAAGGTAAGAAGTGGAGGTGCAGCAGGTCAGGAGAGCGGGGACCACGCAGGCTGGGCGGGAGGACCGGGGCGTCTGCGGCAGAGGCTGGCCGGGGCTCGGGTGCGAGGGGGTGAGGCGCGCGGCCCTGGGCACAGCAGGCCCGAGTTCCGCTTCGAATCCAACCCGTGCGTCTGGCCCCTGAGCTCCAGCCTGCTCCGCGGTCGGTGCAGAAGCCCGAGGCCTCGGTTTGTGGTGGCAGAACCGGAACCAAAAGCCGGGGGTCCAGCCTCTTCACTCTCGCCGCAGCCCGCGAGTCAGGCGACATCTTTCCGACACCGTGGGGGTCTTAGGTGTGTGAATATGCTGGACAGAAAGAAGGCTTCTTCTCTTGCTCTCGTTCACGGGTTGCCCTTTGGGGCCCGAAAGCGCTAACTGGCTCTGCAGTATCTGCGTTCCTGAGTCCCCTCCTGTCGCTGCACGTGTGGCCCTGCCCGTCCCCTCTGCCTGGCCGGTGTAGGCGGCTGTCTGCGTCCTGCACTCCTGACCACCTTAGGTCGCTTCAGCCCCGCGGGCTGGAATTCGCACAAAGAACCATCCAGACGCTTGCCTGCGCCCTTCTCACCCCATATGACTCGGTCTGGATCATTACAACCCCTGGCCTCCCCTCTTTGGGCGGTGAGGGATCACATAATGTCTGTGGGCCCAGGGTGCCCATATCCTCTCTGACTTTGCGGTGGGTCCTGGGGGCCATGGGGCCGTGTCCCATGCTCAAGCCACTAGGCCCGGGTTTAGGTCCTCATTTAGAAACAGAATCCAGAGGTTGGGGCTTCTCAGCCCCTGGGCTTTGCCACCGGGGCCGGCTGGATGGGCCGTGGAATGCCCGACGGATGGAGGGAGAGGTAGAAAGTATGGAGGCTTCAAGACTGAAAACCCAAGGTGGTTACGTAGGAAGCTGAGGGGGTGGCATTTGTGGCCTTCAAGGTGGACACAGTGAGCCTCTCTGTCGTGTGCAAGCCCAAACCGACGCTGGTCCTGGCTGTGAAACAGGAGAGAAGTGAGGTTGAATGTGCTCCTGGAGGAGGAGCGTGGACGTCACAAAGACGCGTTGTCACCACCTGCCACCCCCTCCCCCTCCTGTGATCCACCTCAGTGCTTTCCCCGAGGCTGGTTTTCCAGAAGAATGAAAATTAGTTTCCTCTTCGGTTTTGTTCTCTTCCACGCGTGTTACTCTATGGCGACACATTAGGAAATTGCTTCTGAACTATTTAATCCATAACACGAAGTTGTTAGCTGCCTTTTAAGGGTCGCATCCAGCTTTTACCAGAGCAGTGACAGCGTGCACTAAGGCCCGTGGTGTTTGACTGTGTTGTGTGGTCTTTCTGTTAAAACTCTGGGGGAGCTTGGAGCTTGGGAACTGAATCGGGATTTATGGTTTTATTATGTGGGTCAAGGATTTTATCTTATTTTATTATTTTTTTAAAGTTGAGTTTTTTCATTTTTTAAAAAAAATTTTGAGAGAGAGAGAGAGAGAGAGAGGCAGAGACAGAGAAAGAGGGAAAGAGAGAATCTCAAGCAGGCTCTGCGCTGTCAGCACAGGGCCCGACGCTGGGGCTCCATCTCACACACCCTGAGACCATGACCTGAGCCGAAATCAAGAGTCGGACCTTTTTTTTTTAAATGTTTATTTATTTTTGAGAGAGAGAGAGAGAGAGACAAAGAGAGAGACGAAGGGAGGGAGGGGCAGAGAGAGAGGGAGACCCAGAATCGGAAGCAGCTCCAGGCTCTGAGCTGTCAGCACAGAGCCCGACACGGGGCTCGAGCCCACAAGCTTTGAGATCACGACCTGAGCCGAAGTCAGATGCCCAATCCACTGAGCCACCCAGGCGCCCCTGTGGGTCAGGGATTTTAACGTTCCAACGACTGACTTAACATACAAGGAACCATTTCAGACCCAGTGGGTAACACAGTTACGGAGTGACGCTGCTAGTGGAGAGGAGCGATGCAGAAATGTGGTTGCTCTCTATTAACATTTCCTGGTCCCTTCCTGCTTGGTGGCACTGTAGGAAACCTGTTACTAAAGTTTTCTTTCCGAAATGCACAACTCGGTACTTCTGTAGGTGCCGACGCCCCCGGTACAGGCGCGGACCCCTCCGTCGGCGCGAACGGCACCTGCGCCGAGGTCCCTGCCCGGCTCGGCGTCCGCATCCTCATCTCGGACGCGGGGGCGGTGGAAGGCGTTACTCAGCAGGAGATACTTGGCGTGGAGACAAGGTACGACTGCATCTTGGATCAGTGTGGCTTCGAGAGAGTCAGGAAGGTGGAGAGGGCGCCAGAGAATACGGAGATGCTGATTCACAGTCTGATGGTTTATTTACAAATTGCAACCATTAGCAACATGATTATATGTATAAATGGAATACGTGTCAACTGTGTATAGAATGGTCACGTGTTCTCACAAGTATTTATAAAGCTGTGTGCGAGGGACTCTGCAAGGTCTGGGAGGGGTACAGTGACGAGCAGGGGGCTGCTTTGTGCTGGGCACATTTGAAATCCGTGAACATAATTATCCATCCGGGTGCACGGCGGGGAGGGGGTCTTCCAAGGCGGAGTTGGGGCGTGGTTTCCAGAAGAAAAGTGAAGGGGTGCTGGATAGGAGAAAGGAGGACGCTAACCCGCACGCACCCGGCAGGGCTGTTCCAAGGCTGCGGGGAGTGTGTGCACGCGCCGCGTGTGAGGCACTTCGTGCTGGGCCGTGCGCCTGGGGCACCTCCCCATGGGGTTCGCTGCTGCTGTTCTTATCCTGATATCGTTTATTATTGGAGCTGGGTGATCGGCCTATGACATGCTACTCTGTCTGTGTGCATCCACTGGAAAACTTACGTCACCCAAAGGGGGGACATAGCGTTAGTACTTTGAACCTTCTTTAAGAGAATCCGGTTTGTATTGTCGCTGTCGGTTACCTGATGCCCTCAGCCGACTAGAAGCGGACGGCGGCTGTGTCACCTGACCATCTCGTCCCCCCAGGCTCTCCGTCGTGAACTGGCAGTTCCAGTGCGGCCTTTCTTGTGAAGACAAGGCCGACCTCTTCCCTGTCAGCGCGTCTGTCCAGTTTATTAAGATACCTGCACAGTTACCCCGTCCACTGACAAGGTAAACCAGCTGACGACCTGGTTGACATTATTAGGAAGCAGGAAAATACATACTCAAAAAAAGGTTCCTTTCTTTCATCACGTTTTGATGCGTCTCATCAAAAGCATGCTTTGTTGTACGTATTATCCTCTTCTAAATTGTTTTGTAGATTCCAGATCAATTTTACAGAGTACGACTGTAACAGAAATGAAGTGTGTTGGCCACAACTTCTGTATCCTTTGACCCGGTATTATCAAGGTGGGCTAAAGCGGATTTCTGGAATGGCTATCATTATGTAATGTGGGGGAGGGGCGGGGGGAAAGTGGGAGAGGGAGAATCCCAAGAGTTCGGGGCTCGAACTCATGAACTGTGCAATCACCACCTGAGCTGAAAATCAAGGGTTGGACGCCTAACCCACTGGGCCCCCTAGTGCCCCCATAGTATTAAAAAAAATGCGTGTGTCACAGAAAACTTAAGACACATAGAAACATTTTTAAATAATTTACTAGTAAGGTTGCCACTCAGAAATGATCACTATTATTGTTTTGGTTTACTTCTACCTAAATAATTACCAAAAAAGTTAAGGAATAAGAATTTTGCTTCATTTCATTCATTTTTTGCAGGGGAGCCTTATTCTCAGTGTGTGGCCAAGGGCTTACTCTTGGCGTCCTTCCTCACGTTAGCGGTGCTCCTCAGCAACCCCTGGGCCAGAGCACGCAAAGCGTGAGGCTCCACGGCCGTCCGGCTTCTTGCAGACCACAGACTCCGGTGATTGGCTGTGCTCCTGCGTGCCTCTCTGCGAAACTGTAACAAATGCGGTGCTTTAACGTTTCCTAAGTGCGCTGCGAATTTACACCACGCACAGCATTGCAGGAGAGGCATTCTCGTGGCCAGACCCGGAGGCGCAAAATCCACGAGAGGGTCCACTGGGTAAACTATTCTAGAAGCTTTAGTGTGTCACAGACTTCTAAAGTCAGAGGAATTTTGGTCCAAATAGATTATTCTTACCTTAGAAAGTTAATATTTTCTCTAAATTTTTATTTCTGTTGATTAAATTTCTCTATTCTAAAGAAAGAATTAAAAATCCGTAAAGCCTTAAAATGTGTATATTGCAAAATCTATAATTTTGTATATAAAGTCACAAATAAGTTGATGAGGGAAGATGCGGAGGCTGAGGGAAGGAAAGTAATATCAAGAGGAAAGTAAAACAAAATCAGGAGTAAAGGTAAACTCGTGAAAATACATGCCCAAGACCTTGCCTATAGCTAAGGTAGACCCCTAATTTAGTCTTTACCTCACAAAAAACCAAGTCTGATTAGCTACAGGAATCACAGGCGCATGGAATTAAAATAAGCTGGTTTTCAACGAAGGACAGTTTTTCCTAGTTGAGTCTTGAGAGAAGATTCCTTACGTGGCTCCTGTCAGGAGGATAGACGGCGTGATGCAGGGTCACTGGGGGAAATGGAGGTCTTCAGCCACAGCCCTGTCGTGGCCCCAGAGCAAATCTCGGAATTTTCTTTGTGGGCCAGATTACTGTGGGCATGTTTCATATGGTCTTTGTATACTGTCAGTAAACCTAATTTTGAAAAGTGATTGTCTTCCCTTTCACGCGCTGATTGAATTCCTGACGCCTCCCGGCTTTCCAGACACGTCGAATGTGTTGCTGCCTTTTCCAATCTAAGCCTCTAAATCTAGCTCTGTTCTTTTTACTAATTCATATTAAACATGTGACTAGTGACATAAAAAAGTTTCTCCCTCCATACCACTCGCTATTTATATTTCATTGAGAAATACTGGATTTACTTCTGCTCTTTTTCTTTGATTTGGATCTCTGTGGTTAAAGTGATTGCATCCTATAGAAGGAGTAAAAAAGTTGTCTTTTGCCAAATGAAAGTTACTACCCACTGATCAATTAATTGTAGTGATTCAGAAAGTCTATGGCAGTTAGTAGAACTGGCTCTGGAAAATTAAACATTTCCAAATGACTGGTAATTGAGCCTGATTTTGTGGGCTTCGTTAGGGTGACTTTTGTAGTTAAATACGGGAGAGCTCACTTGGGCAGAAAAATGGGATCTGAGGGACCTACTTTATGGTTTTAACTTTTTTAAAAATGTGTTTTAAATTTATTTTTGAGAGACAGAGAGAGACAGTGCGAGCAGGGGAGGGACAGAGCGAGAGGGAGATACAGAATCTGAAGCAGCTCCAGGTTCTGAGCTGTCAGCACAGAGCACGACACGGGGCTCGAACCCACGAACAGTGAGATCATGACCTGAGCTGAACCTGGACGCTCAACCGACTGAGCCACCCAGGCGCCCCCTATGGTTTTAACTTCTACGTTTACACATCAGTTGAGAAATATTTGAGTGGCTACTACATGCTGTGCCCTGGAGATACCAAGACTGTGCCCCTTGTCCAGTGGAGCCTACGTTCTAGTGGGGGAAAACTGGCAATAAATACAAAATAACTGCAGACAGTGATAGGTGTAATGACAACAATAAAACGGGGGGTTGGGGGGTAGAGTGGGGTGGGAGATTACCTGAGCTAGGCCTCCAGGACAGCCTCAGAAGCGGGAACAGTTGACCTGAGACCCGAAGGAGCCAGTTTTGAGAGGGTGTAGGAGAGGGATGTTCTAAGGAGAGGGAGGAATCAGCAAGTTCAAGCGCCCCTACCTGGGAAGATAGCGGAAGGCAGGTGCGGTGGAGCAAAGGGAGACCAGGGCTAGGCGCTATGAGGGCTTGGGGGAATAGAGTCAGATCCTGTAGGGGCCGGCCGGCCATGCTAAGAAATTTGGATTTTATTTGGGAAGCAGTGGGAGAAGCCAGAGGATTCAAAGTGGGCTGCACCGGATTTTCGTCCTGTGTCAGAGATCACTGTAGCTGTCGTGGGAGGAGCCGCAGAGCCGTGGGGGTGGGGAGCGCGACAGGGCCGGCGCCCGACCCGACTTTCTGATCTGCACGGGCGACAGGACCCCAGAGAATGGCCAGGGTCAACAGCCAGCCGCGAACACACGATGCGGCGCAGTTCCGTTGGTACGAAATGTCCCGAGAGGGCAGATCTACGGAACAAGGCTGTTCGCGCTGGCCCGGAGCTGGGGAGGGAAGGAGTGGCGGCAGACTGCGCGGCGCAGGTGGGATCCTTTTCAGGAAATGTTCTAAAAGTGGATGTGATGACGGCTGCACAACCACGCTGTAACCTCACTAATAACCACGGAATTTCTACTCCAAACGGGTGAACTTTACGGCACAAACTCAATAAAACTCATTTTCAAAAGCCCTGAAGAGCTGAGCGAAAGAGCCTCGGCAGTGGCCCGTCGCCCGCAGGATCTGAGCGGGTTGGCCCAGCCGCCGCCGTCGGCGGCGGCGACCCCGGGCGTCCATTGGTCGGCCGGCGGGGGGCGGGCGCACGCGGGTGGGACGGAACCGGAACCGGCTGCGGCCGGGGGGCGGGGCCTCGCGCGCGCGGTGGCGGCGGCCGCTGGAGCCCGGCCGCGGTGGCAGGACCGGGGGCGGCAGCCGCAGCTCGGAGCCCCATGGTGCGCGGCGGCGGCCAGGCGGCAGGAAGAGCCCGAGGCCCCGGCTGAGCGCGCGAACCCGAGCGGCCCGGAGCCGCCGCCGCCGCCCGTCGGGCCCCGCCGGGGCGCGGGCTGGCCCGCCATGGGGTCCCTGTTCCGGAGCGAGCCCATGTGCCTGGCGCAGCTCTTCCTGCAGTCCGGCACGGCCTACGAGTGCCTCAGCGCCCTGGGCGAGAAGGGCCTGGTCCAGTTCCGAGACGTGAGTGTCGCCCGGGAGACGCGGGCCGCACCTGCCCGCCCGGCCGGCCGGCCCCGCATCCCGCCCGTCGCGCAGGCCTCCCCCCTCCGCGGGCTCCGCTTCGCGGGCGGGGAGCGGGGGGCCCGGCCGCCCGGCCAGCGCTTCCGCCGAGCGGGGCCCGAGCGCGGGTCCGGGCGTCCGGCCCGCGGCGGCGGCTGCGGCCGGGTTGGTTAGGAACGCTCGGTGTGGTCTCATCCACTTCGGGTAGTGCCATCAGATGCTCCGGAGCGCCGACTCCGTGCCAGGCACAGGGCTGGCCGGGGGCAAATCTGGTGCGGCCTTTTGGAGTCCTTCTGGAACTTACGGGGGGTGGCGGAGGCAAATATTAAGCAAATAAATACGTGAACGAAATGTTGCTGTGAAGGTAACGAAACCGGATGATGTGATGGTGACTACAGTCGGGGTGGTCAAGGAAGGCCTCTTTGAGGAGGTGACGTCTGAGCCAGGATGAGGCCTGAATGGAAAAGAACTGGACCTGGAAGATTTGGGGGGAACAGAGTCCCAGATGGAGGGAACAGAAGGAGCGCAGAACCTGGGCTGGGAATGAGCGGGGTGTGAGCGGCAGGCGGGGAAGGGGGTTCTGTCGGTTGGGTCACTGACGTGTCATGTGCCTACCACTGCCTGATAAGGAATGGGAGTTGTCCCAGTAAGCTGTGATAGACACGTATTTGTGTATGTGTTTACTTATTATTTGTTTACACCATGGATTGTCAAGCCCAGGGCTAGGGGCCTCTTGTGGCTCATTCACTCCCGATTCCCCAAGACCTAGCACAGCCCCCTGCCGTTTGTGGGCATTAATAGACGTTTGTCGAATGAAGGAACAAGCCTTCATTGAGCGCTTGCCCTGCTCCAGATCGTGCTGGCGACTCGGTGAGAAGCAAGGTGGACAAGGCCCTTGTGTTCTTGTTGCGTGTGGCCTGGGAGGGGACAGATAAACACACTCACTCTGCGGACAGGGGTTGTGGGAAGAACTAGGCGTGGAAGGGGGAGGATTGAGCCAGATCTGATACTTAGTGATCGAACTGGAAGTCCTTTCACGGGACATTTTATTCCCTGGACCACAGCTTTCATCTCCTGGCTGTTTCCCTTCACCTTTCGAGAGACCCTTCATTTCAAAAGGGAACACCCCTGCCCGGGATCTGGTACCAGTGACCTTTGGGTTGACTCCAGAGGAATTGCAAGGTCAGGGAGAACGTGTTGAATGGCAGCCGAGGCTGCAGGGAAGGCCCAGATCTCCTTCTGTTTCCTGGAGCCACTTGGGCTTCGGTTCACGGGCCCTGCTTACCTGGTAGGGGCCGCGATCCGCTGTGAGTGGCCCCGGAAGGATCCGGGAAACAGGAGAGAAACAGGCTCCCTTCTTTCTAACTGGTAGCTCTGTTCCATCCTGTCAGTACTCGAGCCAAGGGACTGGTACCATCAAGCTTAAATCTCAGAGGTCTGAACAAAGTCCCTAATTACAAAGATTCGAGTTTCACTGGGCACCATTACATTCGATGTGGGGGATGTAGGGATCCTTATCTGAAAATCAGAGAAAAAGAAAGTGCAGATGAAGAGCTCAGCTGTGCACGCGTGTGTGTTGACTGTCAGACAGCATGGGTGCCTAGTGCGAAAGGTCCATAACGTCGGACACATTTCCTGCTCTTTTCTGGAATTCCTCACCGGCTTTGCGTTCCGTGGCTGGGACTCCTAGTCCTTCTGGATTGCACAGGCTCCACGTTTTCCCCGTTCAGTGCTCCTTCTGAGGGCAGGGAGGCAGGTGCAGGGTTTCCGTTGAAACAGCGATGAGAAGACTTGGAAAAGGTTATCCCCCTAACCCGGGGTCTCAGTGAAGGGCAAGTTCATCTCCCTCTCCTGACAGTCTGCGGTCTAAGGACAGTCTTCCCCAGTAGCCCTCGAGCTGCTGACTAGGAAGATGACTTTGCAGGCCTTTTGGCGAGACCTGCACCAGGCAGGCTCTGCTGGTTTTCCTGGGTTGAACGTTGTTAGTCTTGGGGCGCCTGAGGGGGGGGTCAGTCGGTTGAGTGGTCCGACTTCGGCTCAGGTCATGACCTCATGGTTCATGAGTTCGAGCCCCACATTGGGCTCTGTGCTGTCAGCGCAGCGCCCACTTTGGATTCGTTGTTCCCTCCTCCTCCCCCCTCCCCTGCTTGCTCTCTCTCAGAAGTAAACATTTCAAATAAATAACTAAATAATAAAAATTAAAAAAAAAAAGAAATTACAGGTGGAAGGTTAGTCTTAAGATGAGTCCACGTGAAAATACACTGTAGTCCCCCGTGATCTGCGGGGAGGCGTTCCGAGACCTCCAGCAGATGGGCTGGTATCGGACACCACGGATCGTTCTGAACACCGTCCATGTTGTTGCGTCCTGTGCGCACGTGCTGTGGTCCCGCGTGACTTCGAGCTCGGGCGCGGTAGTGGTTAGCACAGGCCGGTGGTAACTGGGCCGTGTAATGACTTGCTTGAATGTGCGGGTGCGGATGTGCGTGTTACCTCTGTCAGTCTCTCTCATGTCACGCAATCCCGTGTCCTCTTTCGATGATGTGAGATGATGAAACGTCCACGTGACGGACGCAGCGCAGTGAGTGGCAGCGGCGCTGTGCTGCTGTTGACCCGGTGGAGTGCCCCCCGGGGGACTGTCTGCTTCGCCACCGGGTTGACTGCGGGGGTCTGAAACCACGGAGCGTGTGAGCTGTGGGCGAGGGGCACTACTGTGCCTCCTGTCATTAGCCCAGACGTAGGGTGACATTGCCTCCCTGAAAAGGAAACAGAAACGAGACTCTGTAGAGGAATCCACGCAGCAGGAAAACCCAGGTGACACCTGTGAGATGGTGACGGCGGTGTGTGTCCCACCCAGATACGTTTGTATCGTGGCCGCAGAAACGGGCCTCTTCGTAAGGATTCTGTCTGTGGAGCCGTCATGTCCACGTAGAATTCGCCAGTGTTTGAGGGTGAAGAAAACCGGCCCCGAACGGGCAGTGCCGGCGCTGGGAGCCCGCTTGCCGGCATCGCTTCCTTTTCACCCGGGGCTTGTGCCTGAGTCACGACGAACCTGAAAGTGGCTACTTGAGATCAGTTTGGTCCCAGAAGTGAGTGTGAGTGTGACAAACAGAAGTGAAATGAGAATTTTTATCTTATTTCTGGTTAGTCCAGAAACGTTACAAAAACTGAACAAGAAGTGAGCCCTTGCAGGTTGGGCAGTTTCGTGCCAAGCTCTGGCCTAAGTGTGGTTTTGGCGAGCGCCCCGCGTGAGTGACGGGGGCAGGAAACGTGAAGTCCCCGCCTTCACCGCCTTCCAACGCGGGCAGTTACTGTACCTTTTTTTTTTTATCATAAAAGAATAAATGCCCATTGTGGGGCATTTAGAAAATCTAAGAATAAGAAACTAACCTCTGTCATCTCCTCATCTAGAAATAAACACTTCAGTTTTTTGGTTAATATTGGTTTAACATTATTTTTCTAATAACGTTTTAAATGTGAGTATATATGTATTTTCATATAATTGGAACCACCTGAACATATCTTTAATTTTTTCCAGACACAAATCAGAAGTGGTTTCCTAATTTTATCAAATTTCCTTTCACTATATATATATATGTATATATATATATATATATATATATATACACATATATTCTTTTAAGCTTTTTATTAGAAGTTAAGTAGAAGGAAGTGTGGGAACGGTGAACTCCCGTGTACGTAACATAAATCCTGGCCCCTCACTCCAGCCTTCCTCCTCCAGACGAATCCACCTCTCCCCTCTCACACATAATTCGGAAGCAAATCCGGATGTATAACTTCTTTCATAAATATATCAGTGATTATCTCTGAAAGGTAAGGACACTTATCATAACCACAGGGGATGCCTGGGTGGCTCAGTTGGTGAAGACTCCGACTTCAGCTCAGGTCATGATCTCACAGATTGTGAGTTTGAGCGCCCCCATCGGTGTATGTGCGACAGCTCAGAGCCCGGAGCCTGCTCCCGATTCTGCGTCTCCCTCTCTCTCTGCCCCTCCCCCTTTCATGCTCGTGCGCGCTCGCTCGCTCTCTCAAAAAAAAAAAATGTTAAAAAAAATCATACCACAATATCATGATCATACTTAAAATTTTTAATAATAATTTCTATATTTTAAAATGTTTGTTTTTGAGAGAAAGAGTGTGAGCCCTGGAGGAGTAGAGAAAGAGGGAAACACAGAATCTGAAGCAGGTTCCAGGGTCTGAGTTGTCAGCACAGAGCCTGACACGGGGCTCCAACTTGGGACGGGAGAGGTCATGACCTAGACCGAAGTTGGGTACCCAGCTGACTGAGCCACCCAGGTGCCTGTATAATTTCTGTTTTTTAAAGTTTTATTTAAGTAACCCAACATGGGGCTCGAACTCACGATCCCCAGGTTAAGAGTCATATGCTCTTCGGACTGAGCCAGCCAGGTGCCCCAATAACACTTTCTTAATAGAATCCAGTACTTAAGTCATTTAAAACATAACTTTTAATAAAAACTAGTAATAGTAATAATATAACATAGTAATAATACAGTAATCAGGTATACGAACCATAATTTTTATACAACTTTATTGAGCTGTATTATAAAATTCACCATCTCAAGTGTACATTTCTTTGTTTTTTTAGAACATTTACTGAGTTATGTGTCCATCACCACAGGCCAGCATTAGTAGAACATTAGTGATCGCTTGTGCTTACTCACAGTTAATCCCCAGACCTGCCTCCAGCCCCAGGGAGTCACTAGTCTACTCTCTGCCTCTAGATTTGCCTTTTTGGGACATTTCATGGGAAGGGAATCCCGCCATATGTGGCCTTTTGTGTCTTCTTTTTTATTTATTTTTTATTTTTTATTAATTTTTTTATTTTTGAGAGAGAGAGACAGCGTGAGCAGGGGAGGGTCAGAGAGAGAGGGAGACACAGAATCCAAGGCTCCAGGCTCTGAGCTGTCAGCACAGAGCCCGATGCAGGGCTTGAACCCACAAACTGCAAGATCATGACCTGAGCCAGAAGCCGGACGCTTAACCGACTGAGCCACCAGGCGCCCCTGTGTGTCTTCTTGAAAGACACACTCGCATCGTGTTTCCGGAAGTCGTCTGTGGTGCCGGGTGCGTCAGTGACGTGCTCCTCCTCATCGCCGAGCCGTGTGCCGTGCTGGGCGTGTAGACCATAAGTCTTTCACCGGTTTTGTATCGTTAATAATTTTTTTCCTCTGTCCCTGACGTTGAAGTTCTTCTCGGTAAGTTTTTGTTGATATGCATAGGTTTTTCCTTAGGCTCATTTTCTTCATGGGATATTTCTGGGCCACAGGATATTTTTCAGGCTTTTTTGGTAACAGCTGCCCAGCTGCTTTCCAGCAAAGCTGTGTTGGTTTTTACTCCCATCCACTTAACGTGTGAGGATGTACTTTTCCCTAAAGCTTGCCAGTCATTTTATTTTTAAAATCACATTTACTCGTGTATTTTAGAAATTTCAGAGCAAATTTTTCATCCTTTTCTCAGCTCAACCAGAATGTAAGTTCCTTCCAAAGAAAATTCGTTGGTGAGGTGAAGAGGTGTGAAGAGCTAGAACGAATATTAGGTAAGTTTCGTTTTATTTTATTTTGTTTTGTTATTTGGGGGATAAGTTTATTTTAGCAACTTAATTATTTGTATATAAGCAAGGCTTGTTCACTTTAGACAAATTAGGAAGTATAGACCAGGAGAAAGGAAAACCGAATTCACCCTCCTGTGTTCTCACTCGTCCCCTGTGAGAGTGAGGATTCCCGTGCGTCAGCTCTCAGGCTCCTTTGTTGTCTGCTCTGTTTGTCACTCCGTGTCAACAAACAGGTGCACCCCTCGTCATTTCTTTTCAATTTATTTTGAGAGAGAGAGACAGACATGGGAGCAGCAGAGAGGGAGGGAAGGAGGGAGAGAGAGAGAGAGAGAGAGAGAGAGAGAGAGAGAAAATCCAAAGCAGGCTCTGCATCGTCAGCAGAGAGGGGCCATGACCTGAGCGGACACTTAACTGCCAGAGCCACACAGGCGCTCTGGACCCAGCATCATTTTTAATGGCTGCCTAGTATTTCATGATATTAATGTGTTATAATTTATTTAGCCAATCCTTTGTAGTTTATCATAATTTAAGACATTGTATGCATGTTACTTAAAATACCAGAGATCAAGGGAGTTGTGGAGTGGCAGGTAGATTGGCTTCCTTTGCAAAGGTGTTAGATCAGTGTTGTCCTGATGGTGAGCCAGCGCATCTCGCATCTCGGCAGCTCAAGGCCACTTGCTTATCTGTAAAATCTTTGCGATCTTAGCCTAAGCGAGTCCTCACCATCAATTCCAGTGTGAAGTTCTGACGGAAAGGAGGGATGGAGGGAGAGGGTGATCTCAGACCGCGTAGTGAAGTAAAAAACTTTTCTTAGAAGGATGAACAGCGAGTCGCCTGGGCTGAGTCAGTGGACTGAGTCAGTGGAGCATCTGACTTCGGCTCAGGTCCCGATCTCACAGTTCCTGAGCTGGAGTCCTGCTGTGCGACAGCTCGGAGCCCAGAGCCTGCTCCGGATTCTGCGTCTGCTCCGGATTCTGTGTCTCCCTCTCTCTCTGCCCCTCCCCCGCTCACATGCTGTCTCTGTCTCTGTCTGTCTCTCTCTCAAAAACAAAGAAGCATTAAACAAATTAAAAAAAAAAAAAGGATGACCAGAAAAATATGGGGATGAATGAGCCAAGGAGGGGGTAGGATATGACTTTCGGAATGACTTTAAAAAATTTTTAACTTTATTTATTTATTAAGTTTCTTTATTTATTTTGTGAGAGAGAGAAAGAGAGGGAGAGAGAATCCTAAGCAGGGTCCTTGTTGTTAGCACAGAGTTGGACTCTGGGCTCGATCTCACAAACTGAGATCATGACTTGAGCTGAAGCTGGACGCTTAACCAACTGAGCCACCCAGGTGCCCTTTGAACAATTCCTAATATTTATTGTGGACTTTACCTTTTTAAAATTTATCTTATTATTGAGAGAGGGGGAAGGGAAGGGAAGGGAAGAGAGAGAGAGAGAGAGAGAGAGAGAGAGAATGAGAATCCCAAGGAGGCTCCATGTCCCGTGCAGAGCTAATGCGGGACTCAATCCTACAACCCTGGGTTCATGACCTGAGCTGAAATTGGGAGTCAGATGCTCAACCAAGTCATGCAGGCACCCCAGATTTTATGTTTTAATTGGAGATTTTTAAGCCAAAAATACCACTTTTAATAATCTGAAATCTGTTCCTTGCGTGTTGTTTGAAGTCCCGATTCCTCGTGTGGACCGTGTACAGTACAGTGACGCCATACTCCTTTCCCTGCAACCTCGTGAGTCCTGGGACAGGTCGTGGGTTAGGCGGTGACAGCACATTAGGCAGGGATAGGACTTCCTGTAGCTTAAGCTATTTCAAAAAAGCATATAGACTTTAAAAAAGAAAACATCTCCCAAGAAGATTGGGTTTAATTGCTGAAACGATTCGTATCCCATTTCCGGAAACCTCAGCCCCGTGCTTCCTTTGCTGCTATTAGTGAGACATCCTCACCGTTCTCTTTCTTTCTCTCTTAACTAAATAGTAACACTTCTCCAAGACACTCCGTCTGGCTGTGACTTTACCAGGCGTTGTGGCTGGCATCCTAAGGACACGGATGCTTCATGGCATTGAAAACAGTAAACCAAAGAGGTTAAGTTACTCTTGCCTGGCTCGCTGCGAGTTTTGTGAATCCGGCTGTAGACGCAGCGTGGGGGCCGTCTGTGAGGACAGCCCGGCCCCCGCCCTTGCTGAGGGTCGCTTCCTTCCGGCGGGCCTGTCCCCGGGCTTGTCCTGCCCTCCCCAGTGTGTCTTCAACCTTGCGCTTCACCTGCAGGCGCAGAAACAGCTGTGACTCCAAAGTTCCTCCGAGTTTCCGACATAAAGGAGGCGTGGGGGGCTTCGGGAAATGTCTGCCAGCTTGTTGTGATCCGTCACCGCGGGCTCGCCTCTGTCGGCGGTATTATTTTACAGATCTCCGGAAACGCGGTTGTGAAAGGCTATTTATATGTCAGTGGGAACAAGCAAGACTGGTGTGCATCCAGGCGTTTGTTCTGAGGCGGCCCAGGAGTGGTTGGGACGGAAAACGTGTTCTGCCTGAAGTGTCGTGCTGTGAGTTTCCGAGTCTAATTTGTTTACCTTTTATTCCCGCAGCATATTTGGTGCAGGAGATTAACAGAGCGGATATCCCGCTTCCTGAGGGAGAGACCAGCCCTCCTGCGCCCCCTCTTAAGCAAGTCCTGGAAATGCAGGTAACGTGTCTCTGGAGAAGCTGTTTTAGGGCAGTGACCACAGACACTGCTTGTCTGCTGAGTTTATACCGTCCGGGGCTCGTCAGGTTTTCTTCTCAAAACCGTGGGATGAAAATCGAAGAACAATGCTATGCTTAGCCCCCCAGGTTTTGTTTTGTTTTTGGTTTTATTTTTTTGTTTTGAGAGAGCACAAGTGAGCAAGGGGCAGAGGTGGGTGGCCTCCCACCCCCAACCCCAGGTGGGGGAGGGAGAGAGGGAGAAGGAGAGAAGCGGGGCTTGAGCTCACCTGATGTGGGACTCCACCTCAGGAGCTGTGAGCTCATGACCAGAGCCGAAGTTCGATGCTTAGCAGCTGAGCCACCCAAGCGCCCAGCCCTCCAAATTTTAAGTGTAATTCAGTTTTCTTTTAATGTAAGACGCACGCTCCCTTTCCAGGTGGTGTTGAACTGAAACTAATGAAAATCAGGTTGTGAATTGGGGTGCTGAGTCACAGAATGTTTCTGAGAATGCATTCCGGGCTCGTCCGGCTTTAGCACGCCTCTCCGGAAGCAGGTGCGGGGTCTGCGGTCCGAGCCCTCGCGTTCTCCCAGACCCACCCGCCTCCCCTCTGATCCTCAGAAGCGGGCATGAGGGTCGTAGGTTGCTCTAGGCCGGCAGCAGACAAAATTCCTTGTCCCCGAGTTGAGTGTCTCGGGTGTTGGGGACACAGCGTTCCCTCCGAGCACCCTGGCTTAGTCTTGTTCATCTGCGCCCGCCGAGGTGTGTGTCTGGTCACCTGATGGCTCACCGCACTGGGAGACAGACTAGAGCCCCCGAGAGCCCGTCCGTGTAGCCAGGACCGAGCCACGGCTGCTCTGTTTATCCGGCGGGGAGTCATTTAGCGTTTGTTACGGGAGTGGACTTGAGAGACAGTGGTGCAGTCCGATGAGTCGAGAGCAGTCGTCTGGGTTGGCCTGTTGGGCGGGCTGTCTGTGATGTCATGACAACTGTGGTGATTCCTGAGTGTTTACAGTGTTTGCGAGGCGGGGCACGAGTCATGGAGGTAGGATGTCAAGGGATTTGTTTGCATACAGGTTCTCAGTGGGTAAGTGATTCGCTTTACAGCTCCCCGCGTCCGTGCGAACACGTCAGCGTTGTTAAAGACGCCTGCCGTGTGGCTGACGATTAGCTGTCCTCAGGCATTCTTCAGCCCAGTTAATTGTGTAGGTGCAACTTAGACGTGTCGACTTTTTTAAATTAGAAACTTTTTAAAATATTTATTTTTGAGAGAAAGAGAGAAGGAGAGTGTGAGCAGGGGAGGGTCAGAGAGAGAGGGAGACACAGAATCCGAAGCAGCTCCAGGCTCTGAGCTGTCAGCACAGAGCCCGACGCAGGGCTCGAACCCACGGATTGTGAGATCACGACCTAAGCCCCAGGCAGATGCTTAGCAGATACTCAGCTGCCCAGACATCCGTATACATGGAGGTTGTCAAGCTGGAGGCTAGGAATATGTATGCTCAGAAAAGGTGACCTCAGTTTTTTTCTGTGGTGCAAATCAAAGGAAATGTAGACGTGAAAGAAGAAGACTGTTTGATGAGGGACAGCGGAGAAGCAGGGGAGGGACCACCCAAACCAGTGGTGGGAGCTGCGTTGGGCCAGGGCGGCCGAGGGCTCCCCGAGTCCTCACCTGCACACTCCATCCTGCGGTCTGAGCTTCCTCGGAGTCCTGGCTCAATACGAAACAGTCCATGATGGACCTTTACCGTCTCCACGGGCGCCCGTGTCCCTGTCCGGCCGTCCGACTCCGGCTTTAGTGTGCTGTGAACAGGTGACGAGCGCTGTGCTCAGAAGGGACCCGTCCTCTTACGTGACCGCCCCGCTGTTTCAGGAGCAGCTGCAGAAGCTCGAGGTCGAGCTGCGGGAAGTCACCAGGAACAAGGAGAAACTGAGGAAGAACCTGCTGGAGCTGATCGAGTACACGCACATGCTCCGCGTGACGAAGACCTTCGTGAGGCGGAGCGTGGAGGTACTGCCCACGCGCCCGGGAGCGCGTCTCTCTCGTGAAACGCTCGTTCCCGTGCGGCTTCTCTTCTGGTTTTCCGTTATCAGAGAGGCGCATTTTGGCCTTAGCTTTATTTTTCACTCAGATTATATGACATTAAATAAAGTGCTAAGCTTTTCCCAGTGTTGGTTGGTTTTAGCAATAACTATACTTCTATTTGTAACATCTTTAGTTTCAGTTGAAAACAATTGTATGTTCATGAGGGAGAAACGGGAAAGCAGAGCCTGAACTCTGAAGTGTAGGGTTTCTTTTCTTTTCCTTCACCAAATTGCTAAGAGTAAAGGAATGAACAAAAACATTTTTATAAGAGTAGAAAGGGTCTACGTGGTAGTCCTGTCCTCAGCTGAGTAGGGCGGGAATCTGTCCCTTCGGGGCTGTCCCATTTGGCGTGGTGACCTCTGACTGAGCGCGCTGTGGCCAGGCGAGGCGGTGACATGAATTGTAGCTGTGCCTCTAGTGAACGGCCGCAGGTGGCTTATATAAAAAAGGGACGGGGAAATGATCGTTTTTATTGACCGGACCTGTGTTCCACATCGACGTTGTCGCGGGCTGTCGGCGCCGCGATCGGTGCCCAGTGCAGGCGCCCCGTAAGCTTGTTTGGGAACGTGACTTGGGAAATACGCGTCACTTCTAACGAGGCACGCTTGGTTTCGTATTACTTTGTAGTTTGAACCCACTTATGAAGAATTCCCTCCCTTGGAGAATGACTCCTTGTTGGACTACAGCTGTATGCAGAGGCTGGGAGCGAAACTGGGGTAGGTGACAACCAAGGGGGCCGAGCGTCACTGTCCTTGTCGTCCGTGAAGGGGTGAAAGCACCATTTGAGGGCCTGTGACGGAGCGAAGACAGTGCCTGTCTGTGTGAGGAAAACACTGCTTCCCGTGGTTGCTGAGCTGGACTACTCAGCGCGCTGACTTTTTCTCTCAGTGCCGTGGGGGCTGCTTCTCTGGGCGTGAGGAGCTGAAGGAAGGAGCGTTTGCGGCGTCCAGCGTTACTCCCGCGCGCCTCCAGTAATGGGGCAGTGAGGCGTCAAGTCCTGTTTGTTTGGTGGGAACAGAGGGGCTAAATGGAGTCAGTTAATTATTCTTTTTAATTGTGTGAAATGTTTACTTATTTTTGAGGGAGAGAGAGAGAGAGACAGAGTGTGAGTGGGGGAGGGACAGAGAGGGAGACACAGAATCTGAACAGGCTCCAGGCTCTCTGCACAGAGCCCGACGCGGGGCTCGAACTCAAGAACTGAGATCGTGACCTGAGCCAAAATCAAGACTTGGACACTTAGCCCACTGAGCCGCTCAGGTGTCTCTGCTGTACATTTGAAAGGATGTTTCAATAATTTTTTACCCAGCATTTTAGATATTTTGCGTTTGGAGAGCTTTCCAGATATCTTTTCACCATTTTTTCAAGAAATGAAAGTCTTCATTTCTCCTTTTAATGCAGTTTGAGGATTCGTTGCTTCTCAGTTGACTACAGCGGCTTTTATCGTCTCCTAGGTTTGTGTCTGGCCTCATTAACCAAGGGAAGGTTGAAGCATTTGAGAAAATGCTCTGGCGGGTCTGCAGAGGGTACACCATCGTGACCTACGCGGGGCTGGGTGAGCCCCTCGAGGACCCTGAAACCGTGAGTCACTGTCCCGGTCACCGTTCAGCCGTGCGCGCTGGCAGCAGGGTTGGGGGCGCAGTGCGCCGGGAGCCGCCTGCGAGCAGGGTTTTCCCTCGAGAACCCCGGGGGTGGCTCTGAGCCCAGGCCCCTCTCCTGGATGGCAGCCAGGACGTGACTGGAGACCCGTTGCCACCGTCCGAGCCTCAGACCCCACCGAGGTTTCCCCGTCCTGCCCCGGTGCCTTTTATAGCCGACGGTCTAGTTTAGAATCAAAGTTTGGATCTAATTGTCACGTCTCTTTGGTCTCCTTCATTCTGGGACAGTTTGTCAGTCTTTTCTTGACGTTCACGACCTTGACATTTGGAAGTTGTTACAGATGAGTTGTGGTGGTGGTTTTGTGGAGTGTCCCTGCGCGTGGGCCTGGTACTCCCGGGAACGCGTTCAGGTCCTGCGTCTCCTGCAGAAGCGAGGCTGTGTTCTCCTCCCTGCGTCCTAGTGGACGCGTGACCTAGTTTGTCCCGTCGCTTTGTCCCAGAGTAACGTTCGCGTCGATCACTTGGCTGAGTGGCGACTCCTCGGCTTCACTGTGACGTCACTCCTTCGCCGTTATACTTAAGCGTTTTGGCGGAAGCGCTTTGCAACTCTGCGCCATCCCGTTCCTCACCGCATTTCCAGTTCGTTACTTCCTGTTCGATTCAGTGAGTTATACTCTGCTACTGGAATTACTTATTTTGGTATCCAGATTCTCTAGATTTGGCCACTTGGGCCCCATTCAGGCTGGCTTTTATGTCCTTTTTCCGTGCTGCCATCATTTTTTGAGCACTTCCTTGTGCTTTTGGGCACAACGAGCTGTCCAGACTCCTGTTGCGACCCCCACCCCCAGCCGTGGGCTCGGCCGTTTCTCTGTGAGACTGGTCCTCTTTAGTGGAGGCTGGTGTTAAGAATCCAGCGTGTGGCCTCTGGATGTGCTTGCTGTTCACCGAGGTGTCACTGTTCCCCAGTCTGTCACTGGACAGCTCTAGGACACACACACACACACACACACCTTTGTTTCTGTACCTGTGCGTATATATTGAAAACTGTGAGTTCACAGCCAATTCCAATCCAACACCACCAAATTCAGCCTCAGTCCCTCCATTTCTGTTTTTGTAACTTTTTCCTTTGATGGTGAGAAACTTGGCTCCTGTTGTTGTCAGTGTTTTTACTTATTTTTAATCCTCTTGCACGTCACCAGCCTCCTCATCGGTCTCTCCTCTCTGCTGCCCCCTCTTCTCCCTGTGCAGAGCCCTGCGTTCCCATCCCGGGGGCGGGGGGGCCGGCGCGGGTGCCCTCCTCACCCCGCCCATGCTGCTCCCCTGCAGACAGGCTCAGCTTGCCCAGACCTTGTAGGCCCTCCTCTCCTTCGGGGTCCACCCCTGCACATGCGCTCAAGGCTTTAGGACTGAGTTCTTTAGGAAGGGAAATAGAGGGGCAGGAGAGAGAGGGAGCCATAATCGCTTTTTAAAGTCTCTGTGATGTTTTGTCTTCAGATTTAACAGTAAAAGTAACTATATTGCTCTAAATGAGGATGAACTGCTCTATTAAAGGTAGTAAAGGAACTTTGGCATCTTAATTTTGAGGAAAGCGTTTTTTTGTTTTCTTTTGTTTTTTTGTTTTCGTAAATTTGCCTCAGGAATTTTGACTGCAAGATTACTATATGTCCCATAGTAATTTTGACACAAAAAGAGGAATTTGGCTGTGATAGGGATTTTCCTAAGGTTTAGCCTTAAAAAACCATAACATTTAATCTAATGTGTGAAAGTCTAATCAGTCAGGTTGTTCATTAACCGCACACCTGTGATGTTTTCTACTCTCTTGGGGCTCCGGTCACTGCCAGGAGCAAGCCGTTCATTGTCCTTTACCTGGGACCTTTGTGACCTCGGTATGTGAAGCCGAAGATAGAAACCATTCTGTGGTAGCCTTACCTGTTCCTTTGAGCTCTTTCTTTTCCTTTCTTTTATTTTTTTTTTAAAGAGAGAGGGAGAGGGGGAGAGAGAGAGAGGGGGGGGAGAGAGGGAGAATGCCAATGAATCTTAAGCAGGCTCCCTGCTCAGCTCAGCTCGGAGCCTGATGACGGACTTGATCCCACAGCCATGAGCGCATGACCTGAGCCAAAATCAGGAGTCGGCTGCTCGACTGACTGAGCCACCCAGGCGCCCCTTGAGCTTTTTCTTTATTAAGAGAACCTGTCAGTCACGCTGATGCAGAACCGTTACTCAAATCAAAATTTTTTCTATAAATTTCTAAGTCTTTTATGGCAGGCCTTTACCAACTGTGCGAAAGGGCATTGAGTGTCTGTGAAGAAACACAGAGAAGTGGGTGGAGAGATGTGTATCTTGAGAACACAACAGCTTCCCCACAATCACAGAGGAAGTGCACGCTGGTTGTAGAAAATGGGGAACAGTATTGAAAACCTGAAGGAGAAAGTCCGTCCCCTGTGGTCCTGTTCAGACAGAGCCACCGCTGACATTTTGGTGTGTTATTCTTCCAGCGCGAGTTCTGGGGAAGGTAGCATGTCTGCTGTGGCACCTTCTCAGGTTCTGGGATTTGTGGGCGGCGTCAGGCTGAGTGGCTTCGGGTTGGACATCTGACCCCTTAGTGCCGTCACGGACCCCACAGCTCATTTCTGGCCCTTTCCCCTTGTCGCTGGGTTTCTGGATGTTGGAGCTAGACTCCGGCCATCGCACTGGGTTTTATGGTTTGTATTTCACGCCGTGAACTGTCCCTTTGCTTTCTTACGCGCAGGGTGGTTGACCCAGTGCTGCTGATAAAATTGTTGAGGACTCTTCGAGGTCAGGTTTACTATAAATGCCATTTCTACCCCCCCCCCAGTTTAGTTTTCTCAGTTATGTATTTTGACATAATTTCGGTTTACAGAAAAGTCACCAGAAGAGAAGAGCTCCGTCATATCCTTCGCCCACATTTCCCTGATGGCAGCAGGTTCCCACGGTTCCTGTGTCACCTGTGTGTTCTTTCTGCGAATCTCTCCCTGTTGTCACTAGGCTCTTTGCACACTATGCAAGGAAGCCATAGACGTGGCCCTGTCACCCCTGAGTCACTCCAGTGTGGGTCCCCCCGAGCAGGGACACTCCGGAAGAGGGAGAGAGCATGGGTGCAGCTCTTTGGAACAATCCAAACCTGCCATCCCGTCTCCCAGCAGTTTGCCTTCCTTCCTTCCTGACCCAGCGCCCGCCCTGGGCCTGTAGTCTCGTCTGGAGCAGGCTGACCCCATCCCTCTGGGCCATTTGATGTTTTGTCACCACCAGACTCGGGCCATACGTTCTTGGCCAGGGACACCGTGGAAGGGACACCTCAGGAGCAAGGCTCTGGCCGTCTCAGGTCCTCCTGCCAGGTTCTCTACCCCCACGTCACTGGGTTGCCCTTTGTGACTGATTAGTAACTTGGGAGAAGGCGTTCCAAGTGGGGCTGGTGTCCCGCTCACCACTGGCGACTCCTCAGTCTGCCACCTGCGTCGTGGTGGCCGCGTGGGGATCCTGTGTGTCCGTCCGTCCTTCTGTCCTTACTGGCGATTTCTCAGAAGGCAGCGCTGCCCCCTCGTGCATCCTTGGGCTCACGGATTCCTGCTCTGCTTAAAGACTTGTAACCTGTTTGGAGGCCCAAAGTGGCCCGGATTTGGCTCCTGAAGGTCGCTTCACGCACGTTCCCGGGTCGTTCGGCCGATCGGTAGCGTTCACTGAGCATTCGTCCCCTTACCTTCTGGCGTCACAGATGTCCCAGCTTCATCGTGGGCTTCCTGTGGCTCAGCCCGGAACCCGCCATCTCTCCAGCGACCCCCGGTTCCTTTTCGTGGACAGTGTTCACAGGGGTCTGGGTGCCCGAGCGCTCACCGCATCCCGGAGGGTCATTGCTTCTGGGCCCTTCCAGCGGGAGCATGTGTGTGCACACATGATGCACGCACACGCATGCACACTCACACATGCACAGCTGTCACCACCTCTGTGGTGCTTACAGATTATAAAACCACGTGCTCCAACTACAACTTAACATTCTGATCAGTTCTTTCTAGACTTAACCTTTTTCCATTCTTTTCTTTATAAATGTTTTTTTTTTTTTTTTTCAATTTATTTTTGAGAGACAGAGAGACAGTGCGAGCAGGGGAGGGTCAGAGAAAGAGGGAGATAGAGAATGGAAAGCAGGCTCCAGGCTCTGAGCTAGCGGTCAGCACAGAGCCCGGCGCGGGGCTCGAACCCACGAACCGTGAGATCATGACCTGAGCCGAAGGCGGAGGCTTAACCGACTGAGCCCCCCAGGCGCCCCGTTCGTCCTCTTTTCTGACAGGGAGAAATCTGGCTCCCTCCAGGTCACCGCTCAGTTTGCTTGCTTACTGTGCGTAACCGATCTCCAGGCCACGTCAGCCATCTCCTGCGCCCCCTGGCCGCCCTTTGTCGTCGCCTTGGGGCCCATGTGCTTGTGCTTCTCTGAGGTCCCCAGCCTGTCCCCCTGCCTCCTGTGGCCCAGGGCTCTGGTCTCAGACTGCTTCTCTCCTCTCTCTGCCCCTCGGGATCCTGTACAATTTCACAGCTTTAAACACTGCCTCCCGAATGTGTATCTAGAACTTGGACCTCTCCCTCAAGAATAGACTTTTCTGTGTAACTGGCTACTCTGTGTCTCTTTTAAAAATGTGGAAGACATTCCCACCTGCTGCCGAAAACCGGACCTCCCGGTCTTTCCTCCCAGACCCGCCCTGCCAGGCTTGCCCACCTCGGTACGTGGCTCCTCCATCCTTCCGACTGCGAGGGCCCAGAGCCCTGGGGTCATCCTGACTCTCCCTCACACCTCTTGTTTAATCCTGTACTGGGGTGATTGGCCATGTCTTTTAGAAAGAAAGACACACTGGCCTTTCTCATCACCATCAGTGCCCCGCCCCGCCCCTGACGTACGTCCATTCTGCAGGGACCTCTGTCCTGAGCTCCTGCCGTGGCCGCTGCCCCTCTGAGCTCTCTCCTCCCAGTGTCCAGAACGATCCCGGTAAGATCCCGCCGCTCCTCTACTGAAAACCTTCCAGCGGCTTCCGGTCTCACTTGGCAAAACGCCCCGAGCCTTGCAGTGTCACCTCCTGTGGCCTCATCACGTGTCGGACCTGTCCGCGCGGCCTTCTTGCCTTCCCCGCGCCCGCTGCTCTGCGGGCTCTTCTTCCCCGCGCCCGCTGCTCTGCGGGCCCTTCTGGGCCTCAGAAGTCCTTCCCTTGGCGGCCGCACGGCCCCCTCCGCTCCTTCACCCGAGAGCTCCGACACCCCTTCTCAGGGAGGCCTTCCCGGCTCACCCTGTTTAAAATCAGCATCCTGGGGCCCTGGGGGGCTCAGTCGTTTGGGCGACCGACTTCGGCTCAGGTCATGATCTCACAGTTTGTGGGTTCGAGCCCCGCGTCAGGCTCTGTGCTGATAGCTCAGAGCCTGGAGCCTGCTTCGGATTCTGTGTCTCCCTCTCTCTCTGCCCCTCCCCTGCTCGTGCTCTGTCTCAGTAATAGAAACGTTAAAAATAAAATCATCGTCCCTGGCCGCCCCTCCCTTTCTTCTCTTCCAGCTCGTTTTCTTTACAGCACTTACGGCCGTTTGGAGTGCTGCGATTTCCTTGTGTCTCTCGTGGCCAACTTGACTGCAGGCTCCCGACCCCTCCTGGGTCAGGGGTTTGTGTCTCTTTTGTTCAGTTCTGTGTTCCTACCGCCTAGAACAGTGCCTGGGAAATAGGTCAAAAACCTGTTCGGTTTTATCTATAGAGTATTTATAAATACAGGCAGTTCTCAGTATTTACGGCAGCTCTGGAGGGTCTCCACGAACACACGGATTAATGACCCTGGACCACCGTCCTAGCGGAAACGCAGGCTTCGGTTTCTGTGAGCCTCTGGTCACACTGTGGTCCGCTGGCCGATAACTTTGTTCTCTGTGTGTTTCTATTTAGTGTGTGTCATTGCCGCTTAAACACTGACCTCTGCCAGCAGCGCCGTGACCCACGCCTGAAGGAGGCTTCTCTGACGCACGCACTCTGTCTGTGGGCACATCACTGCCTTCCTGGGCTCAGGAACGCCAGCTAGCACGTCCGCGTTCTGCCTGAGGGCCGCGTTAGTAGTGAACCCGCCAACAAAGAGCACAAAACTCACACCCGTGACCCTAAGCAGACCACGAGAAGGACCCTTGTGTCCGGGGTGAGGGGGAACAGGAAGGCGCAGAACCGCCCCGTTTGACCTCGGCTGCACTCGAGGCGCTCAGACTTTGGGCTGCTCTCGGTGTCTGTAAATGACCAAAGCCACGGCCAGTGCGGTCCTCAGGGTCACGAGCACAGTGAGGCCAGTTTGGGTGAAGAGCCGCGGGGTCCGCGGGTGCCAGGACGGCTGCAGCTGCTCCAGGCGCGAGCCCACGGACTTTGCGGCAGACTGTCTGCTGCCAGTGTCTTCAGAGACTGGACTCCGGAGTAACACTGACCCGGTTTGTTCTTTTAGGGAGAAGTCATAAAGTGGTATGTGTTCTTAATATCCTTTTGGGGAGAGCAGATCGGCCACAAGGTTAAGAAGATATGTGATTGGTAAGCACACGAACCATTTTATTTCACGCGTTTCCTTGTATCCAGTAGCCTCTGGTTTTCCTTTAAAATCCCCTCCTGTTGGAAGGCAAATGCAGAGGGTGCGAAGGCTGCTGTGAGCCGTTACGTGTCTTTGCTGTGATACTGCGTTGTTTTTTGTTTCTGTTTTTACTTTTTTTAACATTTTTATTTATTTTTGAGAGACGGAGAGAGACAGAGCATGAGCAGGGGAGGAACAGAGAGAGGGGGAGACACAGAATCAGAAGCAGGCTCCAGGCTCTGAGCTGTCAGCACAGAGCTTGATGTGGGGCTCAGATTCACAAACCACAAGATCATGACCTGAACCAAAGTCGAATGCTTAACTGACTGAGCCACCCTGGCACCCTTGTTCTTTTTTTTTTTTTTTTTTAGATTATTTATTTATTTTGAGAGAGAGAACATGAGGAGGAGGAGGGGCAGAGAGGGTGTAGAGAGAATCCCAAGCAGTCTCTGTGCTGTCAGCACAGAGCCCGACACGGGGCTCGATCTCACAGACTGTCAGATCATGACCTGAGCCGAAATCAGGAGTCAGACGCTCAACCGACTGAGCCACCCGTGCACCCCTGTGATACCATGTTTTTAAACATTTAATTAGTTACCTCTTACCAGTGTTATACTTAAAATAGTTTAGAAGTAGAGATAGTTTTTAATAACATTCTTAGACTTTATTTTCTCTTTGGGAATCAGGACTTAAGAACAGCTGGAGAAGGAGGGTGCCTGGGTGGCTCGGCTGGTTAAGAATAACTGGAGAAGGAATCAAATTTTAGTATTTTGTGCCTTCCTGTGGCTTTGAGCTCCACAGAGGCCCGTCTGTCATCATTGAAAGTACAGTTCCTCTTTTGCCCAACGTTCGGCAGGTTTCTCCCTGCACAGTGGGGGAGGAGGCCTGGTGAGCGGTGAGGAACGAGGGCCCAGATTCAGGGCCCGGCTTCACCGCCCAGTCCCTGGGCGAGCTGGGCACATCACCACGTCCCGGCTCCCTCCGTGTGAGCAGAGTGGCAGTTTCCTGCCTCCCTGGGACTCAGGACCGTGCCAGCACAGCCCGTGCTAGAGACTATCACAACAGAAATCTCTCTGTGACTCGTTCTTATCAGCAGCGGAAAAATACGAAAAGCCCAGTAAGAGAGTGAAAAGACCGCCCTTTGTTTCTGGACGGTTTATTTCTCGTGGGGGTGAGGGTGGGGCTCGCTGTTTCCTTTATAAACTATTTCCCAGAGTCGGATACTCCGTCACCAGCGGGCTGGAAGGTGATTTTACATGTTACATGGACAAGCCTGTTGTTGTTTTCATAGGTGTTTGTTCCGTGTACATTAGAAAACTATCACCAACACACAAGCCCATGGTTTCACAGAGTGCTGCTTAGGATGAGGCGAGAGGGAGTATTTAGCAGTCAGAACTGACACTGGAGTGTGCAGGAAGGTGTCAGGGCAGATGGGAGGTGGCCGTAGGGAGGCGCGGCCCAGTGTGTTCCGGGTGCCACGCAGCCCCCAGGAAGACGGGGCCCGGGGGGTGAGGCAGAGGCTCACTGCCCCAGGTGTCCGAAGCAGTTGCTAGGAAACCAGAGTCCCCCCCCCCCCCCCCCCCCGGCTTCCCTTTATTTTCAAGGTAATGACTGCTGTGTGGTCAAACTTGTTTAATGAATTCCCAGCCCAACCATCAGGGGGGATTTCAGAAAGTTGGAACAGGGAGCGGAGCTCCGGGAATGCTCGGGGGCAGGAAGGGAACAGGGACCCGAGAGAGAGTGAGAGAGTGCGCTGACTGGGTTGGATCCTGCAGACGTTTGTCGAGTGTCTGTGTGTCAAGGCCCCAGCAGAGGCGGCTGCCTGTGTCTGCAGCTTTTCCTCCCAGGCACCTGCTTTTATTGCACTTTGGAGGGCGAGGCGCCCGCACGGTGCGCTGCATTCGGTTCTGGTGTTTGCTGTCGCCCCTTCTGGTCCCGACGGGCGTGAGACCGTTGCGTTCTGTCTCCTAGTTACCACTGCCACGTTTACCCCTACCCGAACACAGCGGAGGAGCGGAAGGAGATTCAGGAGGGGCTCAATACCCGGATTCAGGACCTCTACACGGTGAGTGCACTGGAGACTCTTGCCCCCTTATCTGAGGTGTGTGAAACCCGTTTACTTTGTCTTTGAATGTGGACGCTTGGTTGTGGACAAATCAAGATGTTTTGGGAGATTGGAAGGTGACTCAGCTCGCTCCTCTTCGTGGAAGTTTCACTTGAGCCACCTGTGGGACGTCGTGGCGGTGATGGTGGAACGTTAGAGAAGGCCCTCTGGTCATCCCGGGGGACAGGCTGGCCTTTTGCCTCCACCACGTCAGTACCGTTCCTTCTTGCATCCGCCAGGGCTCTGGGCGCCAAGACTGGACTCCGCCCACTTAAGGAAAAGGGGGTTTCAGGCCCGAATGTGACGGGCGGAGTTGGGGACTCTCGCTGGGAACGGGGAGGTGGGACCTCCGCGGGCCCAGCCAGGCTGCCGTGCTGGCTCCCAGATGGCAGCGCCCCCCGCCTCCTGGGCCCTGGGCGCCGTGTCCCGGAGGGCAGCTCCCGAGAGAGGGCATGTGACCGGCTGGGCCGGGTCCCGCCTGCCGCCTGGTGGTCCCAGGGGCGGGAGGAGACGGAAGGAGCCCCGGAGGGGCCGCTGCCGGGCAGGAGCTGGGAGAGGCGTTTGTCCCCGCGCAGGTGCTCCACAAAACCGAGGACTACTTGAGGCAAGTGCTGTGTAAGGCCGCCGAGTCCGTCTGCAGCCACGTCGTCCGGGTGAAGAAGATGAAAGCCATCTACCACATGCTGAACATGTGCAGCTTCGACGTGACCAACAAGTGCCTCATCGCCGAGGTCTGGTGTCCCGAGGCCGACCTGCACGAGCTGCGCCGGGCGCTCGAGGAGGGGTCGGTAAGCGGCCGGCACCGGGCGGGGGGCCCGGGGCTGCCCCGGGGACGCCGGGAAGGGACGCAGAGTGCCCGGGAGAGGCGGAGGGTCGTAGCCTGGACCGAAGCCCCGGAGAGCCCGTCAGCTGAGGGCGTGCGTGTGCGTGTGTGCTGCTTTCATTGGATCTTCTGGTCACGTGCTTAGAAGTAAAACCTACGTATGACAGAAGAGACACAGTGCAGCGCCCCCTCCGACCCGGTCACCTCGAAGACAAGGGCGGTTTTCTGCTGGGCCTTTGGGGCTTCTTGGCCGCAGATGAGCTCGTGCGAGCGGGCATCTTCTCTCACGGGAGGTTGTGTGTCGTTCCCTCCGTTCTTTTCAGGTGACAGAACTTCCCTCCTTTTTGTACCCTTTGCTACTCTGCTGTGTGGCCGTGCCATGGCCGGGGAGCTGGCTCCCTGCTCGGCTAGGTGGTGTGGGCGCCATGTGACCAGGACCACCGCAGCGTCCGCCGCTGGGCCGTGGCGGCTCACAGGCCCAGATCTGTCGGAGGACAGATGCCCAGGTGATACGGACTTGCTGGGTCCGTTCTGCTGCGTGGTACCAGCGACTGCACTTCTCTTCGTTTGAATGAGGTTGAAAGTCTTTCATCAGGGGCGCCTGGGGGCTCAGTCGGTTGAGCAGCCAACTTTGACTCAAGTCATGATCTCACGGTTCGGGAGTTCGAGCCGTGCGTCGGGCTCTGTGCTGACAGCTCAGAGCCTGGATGGAGCCTGCTTCCGGTTCTGTGTCTCCCTCTCTCTCTGCCCCTCCCCACTCATATTCTCTCTCTCTCTCTCTCAAAAACAAATGAACGTTAAAAAAAAAAGAAAAAGTCTTTTTTTTAAAGAGTCATTTGAACTTTCCTTTTTTTATGAGCTCTGTGTTCTTGTGCTTTGCCCAGTTTCTACTGGGTTGTTGGTTTTTTTCTTGCTAGTTTCTGCTGGCTCCGTGTGACCTGAGAACAGTATTGTCCCTGGTTTGCTCCTGGTCTGGCGGTGCTTCTGTCTGTGGGCTCGCTTTGCTCCTGCAGAAGCGTTTTGTTAAACAGTTGAATTTACCACTGTGCTAGTACGACCTCTGAACTTGGAAGAATAGGCTTCCCCCTCCCGGGCCGCGGGGTCAGTCTCCCGTGTTCCTGGGCGGGGTTGTTTCCTGCAGCAAAGCTCAGTTCTTCATTGGAAATGATACGTTTATGTATCTCAAGTGACAGCTAAGGAAACCGGTTTTCATATGCAGTTTTTTTGGTTAGTCACACTGTTTCATCACGTGATTCTTTGATGGCACAAACGGACTTTTACTTTTCTTGGAAGAGGGCTGGCTTTCGCGGACACGACCAGCCAATGGCCACATTTGCCAGCGCTGCTGGAAGCCAGCTGATCGCCCCGCGTCCCACGTTCCTGAGGGTTGGCTGCTGGCTGGACGATGCCCGCGGCTGCCGGGGGAGGGGGTCTGACGGCGGCGCCCAGCATCTCTCCCGCTCTGGTCTCTCGGGCTGTGGCGCGTGTCCTCCGAGTCCTGAGCGGGGGCTGTGGGGCTGCGCTCCCTGGGTCCTCGCGTGTTCATAGTAGCGCACGGCTTCTGGCTTCATGATCGGGAGCTCGTTGTTTGGAAGGAAAATCTTTCGCTAACGTGTTTGTTGTTTTCCCTGGGTCTCTTAAACATGTGATCTCATTTTGTGCTGGCCTGGTGTCGCCAACGAAAAAGCCTGATATAATAGAATTTTCCTTACAAGTCTACACACTCAAGGATTTTTTTTCTTTAGAGACCAATAATTGTACTAGACTGTGACTTGGTACCGCTGTTCCGGGTTGGTGTTCTCAGAGATACAGTGTGTTCTCTTCACACGTGGTTTACAGAAAAGTTTCAGAAAAGTTCTCCTCTACAGTTTTTAGTATTTGTTCTAACCTCTTGCTCTGGTTTTCTCTTTCAGGACC
Source organism: Mungos mungo (assembly GCA_004023785.1). Taxonomy (NCBI): domain Eukaryota; kingdom Metazoa; phylum Chordata; class Mammalia; order Carnivora; family Herpestidae; genus Mungos; species Mungos mungo. The sequence goes on along the minus strand of PISW01007920.1, from coordinate 24,382 downwards.
TGCTGTTCGGTTTAAGTTAAACCTTTTTATCTTCACTGTTCGTCACTTTTTCTGGAATCCTTTTCGTCTTTTTTTTACTACTTCTTGATTTCTAAACGTGTCAGTCCTTTTGCCTGTTTCTCTTGCAGCACTGTTACCATGTACAAGTTACTAGCAACCTGGAGTTTCTCCTAGTTTTGTCTCATTTCTGCATGTTTTTTCTTCCATTTCTAATTCTTTCCTGAGTTTTGTTACCTCATTTCAGACTCTTATTCTGCTTTGTGGGGCTTTTTCATACCAGGTGTTGTTTTTGTAATTTTTTGGCTCACTTTGCAATAGTAAGTTAAATTTTTGTCTCTTTTATGAGTATGTCTTTCCGGCGTGCTTTCGTTGTTCAGAGGAGTGTCGTTCTGCTCAGTTGTTTTTACTGACACTTTATATAAGGTCTGACGTGCAGCCTTCCTTTGATTGGTCACTTTTAAATGAAATTAGTTTTCTGAAATGTGTTTTAAATATTTAAGGAAATTCTGTATTAGACATAATGCATATTCGTGTGTAAGAATATATATTTAAGATACTAGAGGGAATCCTGTGTTACATATAAGAACATCATCTACATGTATATTAGTTTTGCAGAATACGTTTAAGATCCGCAAAGGCGGGGGCGCCGGGGCGGCTCAGTCGGTTAAGCGTCCGACTCTGTTCTCAGCTCGGGTCATGGTCTCACGGTTCCTGGGATTAAGCCCTCACTGGGCTCTGCGCTGACAGCATGGAGTCTGCTTGGGATTCGCTCTCTCTTTCTTCCCCTCCCCCGTACTTTCTGTCTCTCTGTCTTCTCAAAATACAGAAATAAACTTAAAAAAAAAAAAAGATACTCAAGGGACTTCTAAAAGGGGGCAGTTTCAGGATCACTTCCCTGAGTTCACAGAGTTTTTTTCTTTAATACCTTTGAGCTCCTGGATCCGAGGTTTCTTCTCTCCCTCTTTTATCTGGGTCTCCTCTTTCCCTATCTCTTTTGTTCTGTCCTGCGCGGTTTGATTTTGATTTTGTTCTCTGGCCTCCTGGCAGTGGCGGCCTGTGGCGGGAGGGAGGCCTGGCCGGCCTGGTCTGCGAGCTCCGGGGGGCTGGACAGCTGTGGCCCCGCAGGCCGTGCTGAGCCCAGGGGGGCGAGATGGCTGTGGCCCCGCAGACCATGCTGAGCTCAGGGGGGCTGGACGGCTGTGGCCCCGCAGGCCGTGCTGAGCCCAGGGGGGCGAGATGGCTGTGGCCCCGCAGACCACGCTGAGCTCAGGGGGGCTGGACAGCTGTGGCCCCGCAGACCGCGCTGAGCTCAGGGGGGCTGGACAGCTGTGGCCCCGCAGACCGCGCTGAGCTCAGGGGGGCTGGACGGCTGTGGCCCCACAGGCCGTGCTGAGCCCAGGGGGGCTGGACGGCTGTGACCCCGCAGACCACGCTGAGCTGGGGGGGGGCAGGACGGCTGTGGCCCCGCAGGCCGCGCTGACGTGGACCCTTGCCCTCACCCACCCGGTCCCTGGACCAGAACCCTTCCCAGGCGCAGCCGCTTCCTTGGGGCGGCCGCCGTGCTTTCCGTGTGTCCCCGGAAACGCATTCGCTCCTCTGGGATGTTCCTCCTCGGGTCTCACGAGCGCGCCACCGCTGCCCTCGCTGCCTCCGGTCTGGAGGCTGTCTCCCTGCAAGGGCTGTGCCCGGGTCGTCCCCACCCGTTGGCATTTTGTGGCCTATGGGGACATAGTCTGCTACACGTGTGTGGGACTCTGGTTGTGCCCCCTGGTTGCCCCTGTCCGCGCGGGGGGTTCGGGAGACCCAAAGCTGTGCCGCCGCTTGGAACGTGCCCAGACCCCCTTACCTGCACGCGCGTTAAGAAATAGAATTTGGCTGGAAAATCTACTTTTCTGGTGATAACTTGTTTTACTTTTCTTCGTTTAAAAAGGTTTGTCTCCTGTTATAAATCAATGTATAATGCATTTCTGAAGAATTGTAAATACCGAAGGAAAAAGCGATATAAATGACTTTCCCGTACTAACGTTGACATTTTATTTCATTCTCATGTTTTTTTATTTTATTAGATACTGTAATTGTCTGCAGATTCCTCTTGAATGTTTAAAAAAAATTTTTTTTTAATGTTTTATTTATTGAGAGAGAGGCATCATGAGCAGGGGAGGGTCAGAAAGAGAGGGAGACACAGACTCTGAAGCAGCTCCAGGTTCTGAGCTGGCAACACAGAGCCCGACGCAGGGCTCGAACCCACAAACCGTGAGATCATGACCCGAGCCAAAGTCGGCCGCTTGACCGACTGAGCCATCAGGCGCCCCTCCCCGTGAATGTTTTTAAGAGACAAGTATTAAATTTCAGCTTTACGGTCGTGATTCTGAGACTGCATTACCCGCCCGTCCCGGTCATGCCCAGCCCCTCAGTCCTCTGTGCCACCCTCGCGGCCCGGCCACCATACTCTTCCGCGGGACCACAGCCCCCCGGCGCCGCCCCCGACTCCTGCTGTCGCCCCCTCCGTGCGTGAGCCTCCGGGGCGGTCAGGGCTGGTGGTCATGGGATGGGCCCTCGAGTGCTTATCTTCCCTTCCTTTCTTTTTACGTGAAAGAGAGAGAGCGGGGCCGCCCTCCCCTCGTTCATGAACACAATCCCGACAAAAGAAACCCCCCCGACTCTCATCCGCACCAACAAGTTCACCGAGGGCTTCCAGAACATCGTGGACGCCTATGGAGTCGGGAGCTACGGGGAAGTGAACCCAGGTGGGGAGCGTGGCCTCGTACGTCCTCCTGCCTCGGGCACCGCTGCCGCTCCCCGCGACGCTGCAACAGGCGGGGGGGGGAGGGGGAGTGGGCTCCCTGCCTCTGTTGTGTCATCCTCCTGAGTGTGAAGGGCTCCTTGTAACCTGCCCGTTCTCTCGTGAGGGTTCTGGAGGAGGTCGGGTGCTGGAGGTAACTAGAATTTCCCGCCTCCGGTGAGTCAGGCGCCTTCTCTCCCCGCAGCTCTCTTCACGATCATCACCTTCCCCTTTCTGTTCGCCGTCATGTTCGGAGACTTCGGACACGGCTTCGTGATGTTCCTGTTTGCCCTCTTGCTCGTGTTAAACGAAAACCACCCCAGATTAAATCAGTCCCAAGAGGTAAGACCAGAAACCCTCCAGCTCCTGCCGTCTGGCGGGGCGTTAGCAGGGATGGTCTTAAACGTCAGTTTTGGGCAGTGAGCGTCACTGGGGGACGGAGCTGTCAGGGGTGTGGGCCTGCGGCCTCTGTGATGGGGGCGTCCCCCACAGCAGCCCTCTGCGAAGCCCCCCAGAGCAGCCCAGGCCCCTGGGGGTCCCGCTCTGCTCACTGCGCTGCTCCTCACAGATCATGCGCATGTTTTTCAACGGCCGGTACATCCTCCTGCTGATGGGGCTGTTCTCCGTGTACACGGGCCTCGTCTACAACGACTGCTTCTCAAAGTCGGTCAACCTGTTTGGCTCTGGGTGGAGCGTGGCGGCCATGTACAGCTCCCGCCACAGCCCGGCGGAGCAGGGGAGGATGGCGCTCTGGAAGTAAGTGTGTCCAGCCGTGGCTCGGGTAGGACCGCGCGTCCCCGGGGTCCCTCCGGCCTCCGCTCGGCCAGCCGGCTCACTCTGCCTTTTGTTCCAGCGACAGCGTCGTCCGGCACAACAGGGTGCTGCAGCTGGACCCACGCGTCCCTGGGGTGTTCCAAGGCCCGTATCCCCTCGGCATCGATCCCGTGAGTGCCCTCGCTCCTTGCCGTGCCCGCGGCGGCCTCTGTGGGGCCGCCTGGCTTGAAGCGTCCGAGTGCTTCCTCAGCGCGTGCCCGGGCTGCACTCGGTGGGGAAGGTGCCCCGGAGGGCTTCTTCCAGGGCGGCCGTGGCCCCCGTGCGTCCCCAGTGAGGCTGAGCTGTCCGTGTGGGAAGCTGGGCTCAGCCCCCGCGTGGCAGGAGTCCAGCGAGGGGGCGGGGGGGGCGCTCTGTCAGGGCTCCTGACCTTGAGGGAGAGATGACGCTTCGGGAGCCTTTAAGTGGAGGCCGCTTCCTCCATTTTTTCTTCGTCTGCGGGAATTAGTTTCCTACCCTGTGATCTAGAAAGAAATAACATGGAATTTTAGAGCTGAAAGGGAGCCTAAGGTTATTGGGGTGCTTATTGAGGTAGTTATTTGAAATAGGAAGTGTTCGGAGAAGAGAAAGAAAGACGCAGCTGCAGGGGCCGGGACTGCCATCCCTCACCCCATGCCCCACGGGGCTCCCTCCAGCACCCCCCTCACGCTCCCGCCAGGCCCCCCCACGTCCCTGCACGCTCCTGCCAAACCCTGCCAGGCCCCCATCAGGCTCCCCCCAGACCCCCCTGTGCTCCCTCCAGGTCCCCCCAGGCCCCCCCAGACCCACCAGGCCCCACCAGGTCCCCAGGCCCCCATCAGGCTCCCCCCAGGCCCCCCTGTGCTCTCTCCAGGTCCCCCCAGGTCCCCCCAGACCCACCAGGCCCCACCAGGTCCCCAGGCCCTCAGCAGGCTCCTGCCAGGCTGAAGGACTGTCTCCCTGGACGGTTGGCCGTCTTTCGGGAGAACCTCACCCTGGAAAGGGGGGCTTGGAAACCAACTCAAAGTTGGTCTGGGGGCATGAGCTCTAATTGTGCCCCGAAACGAAGAAACGGAAGAAGAGGGTCCAGCACGCCCTCACCGGCGCTCTCCAAGCCAGAGCCCTCCTCGCTGGGCCGTTCGTTCTCAGCTCGAAATGTCCTGTGTGTAATTCAACATTGTTGCTTTACGTCTTCATGTAACTGGAAACTTGAAAAAGCTTTCATAACTGTATCTTTAAGGCACAGCGTTTTGGAGCCAGATTCCTAATAATGCGTATTCTTGCTCTAAGGAGAGAAACATTTCTGAATAAGCGCTCCAAGGAAGAAAGTTCAGGAGGGTGTTTTGCGGGGGGAGGAGGAGACTGGGGCATGGCACTGCCTCTTTTCGCTCTAATTTTGAAAATTGGCACCACATTCATCTGGTTCCGAAATAGATCCATGTGCATACGCCAGGTGCAGCTCCTCGGAGGTCTCCTCTGCCCGGTCCTTGGTTCCTCAGTTTCCCCTGACCCGGGAACTGCTGGAGGCAGTTTCTAGTTAGTGTCTCCTGCCAAGTGTCGTTATGAACATCCAAATATATCTTCTTATTCTCCCTTGTTTTGCCTAAAAGATCATGCTGTACCCGGTCGCTGTAGGCTTAGTGATCACAGATAGACTTACCGTGTCGTTGGCGGAGTGTGGTGCTGCTGCTGGCTTCCCTTCGCGGCCGCCCCCGCATCCCCGGGGAGGCCGCCGGCAGTGGACTTCTCCCAGGGTCCAGGCTGTCAAGCTGAAGTCAGCCTCAATACCTCTTTCTAAAATCTTCTCGCTTAAGAAGAACAAACAGGCCCTGTTCCCCTTTTCCTGATCCCCCTGAGTGAGGGACTAGGAATTTTTCAGAGAGAGAGACAGAGGCAGCCGGCAGTGGGGGCCTGGAGGGGCTTCGGCCCGGGTGCCCTGGGTTTTACCAGCACTCATGCTTCCTCCCTTCCTTCCTGTTAAACTTGATTATTGATCACACGCGCACAAGGATGTGTAAAACCTGTCCGTGAAGTTCTAGCACACATAGTTGTACGGCCCCCGCCCAGGGTGAGCTACCCCCGGACCGCGCCCCTGGGGGCACCGGCTGTCCCCAGAGGGAACTTGCTGCCCCCCTGACTGTGGGACACTCTCCCCGCTCTTCCTCTCAGTCCTGCCCACAGGCCGCAGCCCTCAACACGGCGTGGTTTCGCTTGGCAGCCTTTTAATTTCACGTTAGAGACGGGATTGTTGGTTAACAGTCTGGTCCTGGTTGTAGGAAATCGTGGCTCTCAGATCACAGGAGTCGAGAAAGTCTGAATGCTGCTGTCTTCCTGAAGCTAGAGCTGCCTTCCGATGCCCGATGTCACCTGTGTGTCTTGAAGCAGCTGAAGGAAGTTAAAGATGTCTTGTTTTGTTTCGTCTTCAGATTTGGAACTTGGCCACAAATCGCCTCACTTTCCTAAACTCTTTCAAAATGAAAATGTCTGTGATTTTAGGAATTATTCACATGACCTTTGGAGTCATTCTGGGAATATTTAACCACTTGTAAGTACAGATTTAAAAAATTTTTAAAAAATATTTATTTATTTTTGAGAGAGAAAGAGAGAGAGAGAAAGAGAGAGAGAGAGAGAGAATCAGCATGAGCAGGGGAGGGGCAGAGAGAGAGGGAGGCACAGAATCAGAAGCAGGCTCCAGGCTCCGAGCTGTCAGCACAGACCCCGACGCGGGGCTCGAACCCACTGACCGTGAGATCATGACCTGAGCTGAAGCTGGACGCCCAACCGATGACACCCTGGCGCCCCCAGATTTCTTTTTTAAGTAGTATTTATGAGCCGAGTTTGGTATTCTTAACCTTCGCTTCTTGAGGGTGGACCGCACGGGCCTTGAAGGCAGCCAGTGTGCTGGAACGGAGTGTTTGGTCCCCTGTGGTCACACAGGGCTTGGACCGTGGCAGGGGTTCGTTTATGTAGCAGCTGTTCATTGAGCAGAGAGGACATGCCAGGCGCTGTTCTAGGCTCCAGGGGCTGAGTGGCGCTGAAGACGGGTTTTGCTCGCATGGAGTTTTCCATTCAAGGGAGGGCGGCATGTACGTTCAGATTTGTTTCCAGAAGTAATTTTTGTCCTGCTCTTTTTTTCATTGTAAGTTAGAAAGTTTTTGTTCGGTTACTAGAGCCAGCGTATCAAGAGGACGAGGCTGCGCCTTGTTCCTCTAACTGGATATAGTAGTGAAGCACTCGCGTTTTCACTGTGCTCACGTCCGTCTTTTCATGGACGGATCTGAGTCAGGACTGTGAGCTCTAGGACCAAGGATGTCCTGGCGGGAGAGGCCTCGTCACAAAGAATTTAAGAGCAGTTTTCTCTTCATTCTTTATCTCAGTCCAGGCTTGCTCATGGCTGGATCGATTCCTTTTTTGTTTTGTCTTTTCCCCTAGGCATTTCCGGAAGAACTTCAACATTTACCTGGTTTCCATCCCGGAACTTCTCTTCATGCTGTGCATCTTTGGATACCTTATATTTATGATCGTCTATAAGTGGCTGGTTTATTCGGCAGAAACCTCCAGAGTCGCCCCCAGTATTCTGATTGAATTTATCAACATGTTTTTATTCCCGGCTAGTGAGGCAAATGGTCTCTACTCAGGGCAGGTAGGTCGCATTCTTTCCCACCCCTGTGAGCTTACGGGAAGCCCTCCTCATGGCGGCCTTTGTGTCGTAAACAGCAGATGATTGGAGGTGCCGAGGGGCTTTCCGGTTTCTTCTTACATGTTGTCACAAGTTCTGTCACCCTGCTCTGAACACTGTGCTGGGGGCTCTGGGAAACTCCACTCAGTAAAACTCTGGGAAAGAAAGTGCGTGTGCTGGAAGGCTTCTGAGGACTGGCAGATCCCACCCACCCACCCCAGCCCGTCCGTTTTTCTAGTTGCTTGAAATCAACCTAAGTCAGGGCACCCAGAACCGGCATCTGGACCCCACAGCACGTCGGCCCTCCCCCAAACTGGCTTTTCTAGAATGTGCGTTTGCGTAACGCCCGCTGCATCCACGGTGGCAGGATGTGGGTTCAGGGGTAACTGCCCTGCTTGCAATCCTAGTTCTGTCATTTCTGTGTGCTGGAGCTCTGAACACATAACTGGACTCCTCCATGCCTTAGTTTCCTCATCTGTTAAATGGGGATAAAACAGGACCCAGATTGTAGCACAGAGTTAATACGTAGCTGGCACCTACGGGTGCTCAGTAAATGTGAGCTTGTGTTGTGACTAGGTTGAGGCTCCCTGTGCGGTGTCGTGCCGCAGCCCCCCCAGAAGGACGCAGCTGTGAGACCTTGCGTGTCGTGTTCAGAGCGTCTGTGAGATACCGGAAAGATCTTCTCAGTCGGCACTGTCCTCACCTGTGGTTCCCTGAGCTATAGGGTGTTTTTGTTTGTTTAATTTTGTTGACCCTGCAAATGGAGCATTTAGTTGTCTTTTCCGCATTCCATGGACAACTAGGTTAACTGTACGTCCTGGAACCCTGGCCTTCGTTGTGAGCTGCACACGTACGTCCTTCTTGAACCATTTGGGTTTCAACGGTTATTTATGTTTCCCGTTTGTGATTTTTAAATTACATTTCATTGTTATTTTGTTGAGCTCTGTAGGATGACATAGATTATGAGAGAAAGACACAAAAGGAAGTTCAGCGGCCCTCAGGTGCCGTGGTCAGAACGCCCAGTGCAGGGAGCTGCCTTTGTTGAACATGCCCGCGTGCCGGACAGGTGCTCTCGTGGTCATTTCTCAGCTCACAGCCCTCGAGGTCGGTGCTGTCACCCCAGTGGCGCAGGGCAGGCCTGGTCGCTCAGCTGCCCAGATCTTACCCCCGGCCTGCTTGACCACACAGCTCACGACTTCTGATAGGACTCTGCCCGCGGCCGCCACTTTGCTCAGCATTTCGGGGCGGGGTGGCGGTGGTTCGTGTTGGTGGTGGGGTGCGAGATGCTAACGCACACCTGCCGCTGGCTCCTAGGCGCGTGGGGCACGCGGCTCGGGGGTGTGCGTGTAACGTGGGGTGGCCACGGAGGAAGGATCGCGGGGGGCGTGTGAACATGCTTTGCTCTCGATTTCCTTTTAGGTAATAGTACATATCCCTACTTAAAAAAAATGTTTATTTATTTTAGAGAAAGAGCGAGCGAGAGAGCATGAGCAGGGGAGGGGCGGACAGAGAGGGAGACAGAGAATCCCAAACGCAGAGCCTGACACAGGGCTTGAACTCCCCAACTATGAGATCGTGACCTGAGCCGAGATCAAGAGTTAGCCGCTCAACCGACGGAGCTACCCAGGCGCCCTTAAATATCCCTACTTTTGAAGAGAAAGTTGTTAGTTTTGTTGTGAATGATTTTCAGTATTTTTCTTGTGTAGAAGTGAATCCACGTACTCCCTACTCAGGTCCCTCAAGTAATCTTTATAATGTTAAAAAAAAAAAAAGAATATAAAAAAATGTCTAGCCTGTGTTTGTATTCGCCCTCTTTCAGGGTTTTCAGGAAGTGACGAGCTGGGGTTTGACTCTGTCTAGAATGTTCTTAGGCGTTCCTACCCGATCTGGACAAGGTGTTGTTTTGCCGCTCTGTCGGCGGTGTTACATCGGTTCCAGAATTCAGCTCCGAGTTGAGGAAGAGACCCGCCGGCCGAGCCCTGGGCTTGCGCCCACCTCGTCCGTGTTCCCGCGGCCCGCGCACCAGCCGGCCCGCCCCCCGTCCTTGCGTTTTAACGGCCCCCTCTTCTGTGCGACAGGGGCACGTGCAGAGGCTGCTGCTGGCCATCACGGCGCTGGCCGTGCCCGTCCTCTTCCTGGGGAAGCCGCTCTTCCTGCTGTGGCTGCACCACGGGCGCGGCTGCTTGGGCGTGAGCCGGGTGAGTGCGGGTGCGGGTGCGGGGGCGGAGGGGGCGGGTGTGGACGCGGGTGGGGGGGCGAGTGTGGACGCGGGGTCGGAAGGGTGCGGACGCGGGGTCGGAGGGGGCGGGTGTGGACGCGGGGTCGGAGGGGTGAAGGCGCGAGGTAGGAGGGGTGAGGGCGCGGGGTTGGAGGGGTGCAGACGCGGGGTCGGTGGCAGTGGTGGACAGAGACCTAAGGAAGACACCTTTCAGAGGGTCGCAGGCTCTTGACAGAAGGCCGGGGCTTCCTTTATTCGGAAGCACCGCGTGGCCTGCTCCGCTGCAGAGCCCGCGGGCCTGCGGGGGGCGGGGAGGGGGACCCCCAGTCCTGCCGCACTGATGTTGTCGGCAAAGCACTTTTTGTTCCTTCTCGCTGCTTGCTTTTTTTCCCTTAGAGTGTTCTTTAGTGTAAACAATACAACAATTACAGGAAACGTGGAACATGCCGAAATAGCGCCCTATTCCATCCCGCACTTCTAACCAGGGCTACCATTTTGTCAAGTTTCTTCCTAGACTGTGCTCCTGGGTGTCCACCTTCTCCTTTTATTTCTTTAGAAAGAATTGTGACAATATACTGTCACCTCCATCCATCTCCAGAGCTTTTTCATCCTCCCGAAGAGAGACTCTGTCCCCACGAAACCCTGACTTCCCGTCTCTCCTCCCGCAGCCTCTCAAAACCACCATCTCCTTGTGTTGTTATGGGTTTGACTCCTCTAGCACCTCAGTATTTGTCCTTCTGTGACTGGCTTATTTCACTGAGCATAATGGCCTCAGGGTTCCTCTGGATTGTAGCAGAATTCCTTCTTTTTTAAGGCTCAGTAATATTCCGTTGCATCGGCCAGATCACATCTTGCTTATCAGTTCATCATCCATCAGTGGACACTTTGAGTTGTTCCTACCTTTTAGTTACTGTGAATAATGCTGCTATCAGCACGCCGTATAAAAATCGTCCCGAGTCCTTTCAGGGTTTGGGTATGTACCCGGGAATGGAATTGTTTGATCACATTCTGTGTCTGATTTTGTGAGGACCCACCGCACTGTTCCCCACAGTGGCTGCGCCATTTTACATTCCTACCAACAGTACACAAAGGGCTCCAGCTCCTCCGTGCTCTAGTCCATACTTGTTATTGTTACTTTTTTAAATAATAGCCATCCTGACAGGTGTGAGGCTCACGTTCTCATAAACAGCTTTTTTATTCTCGAAGGGCTGAATCATTAAGAGAAATGAAAGGGCTCTGACTTTGGGTTGGTCGGGTCCTTGCGATTTTAAAGGCAATGACGCTGTTCTTCTGGTTGTTGTTAGAGTGGCTACACACTCGTGAGGAAAGACAGCGAGGAAGAGGTTTCTCTGCTGGGGGGCCAGGACGTGGAAGAGGGAGCCAGCCGGACAGAAGGCGGGTGCAGAGAAATGATGTGCGACGAGGTAACCTTCTCTGTCACTGTCGGTAACATACGATAAGCAAGCCTTCGGGGCGCCTGGCTGGGTCGGTCGGTGGAGTGTGTGACTCTTGATCTTGAGGTCATGAGTTCAGGCCCCATGTTGGGCATAGAGTTTACTTAAAAAAAGCAAAAAAACAACAAAAAAAATCCCGAACTCAAAACACCTGTTTCCCAAATGCTGTTTTGATCATCTGTTGGTCATCAGGGTTTTGGCTTTTGCCATTTTGTTGTTTCAGTTTTACAGTGGCATTTATAGTGTTAATATTGCGTGCTGTCACATTAAGTGACTTAAGGTGCCATGAGCTTTGCTTTCCGAAGATTCTCATCTTGGTCAGAACTTCGTGGTTGGAAGAAGGAGCCCTGATGTACTCCAGCTTCACCGGGAAGCTTCCGGCTCACGCACGACAGGACGGGGGCAGAGCTGGCCTCAGGATGGTTGGTTTCTGGGTCTCCAAGTCCACGAAGTCTGAGTTGGTGTTTTTTTTTTTTTTTTTTGCAAGTTTGCTTTATGTCCTGAAGCCAGTTGGCCCCACAATTGGGGGACCGTGGCCACAGACAGCGCGAAGCTTATGTTGTTCAGTCTTTCAGCCAGAGAGAAAAGTGCTCTTGGCTGATTGCTAGGTTAGGAAGAATCCCAAGGAGTTTGCCTGGCTGGAGTCCCTTGTCATCCCTGTTCCGACATCTGCACTAGTCGTCCACGCGGACAGCCAGACCACAGACAATTACTGCTAGAAGCCTAAGTTCAGGACGTTGGCAGGGATGGGTCCTCCCCGGCCTCCTTCTTGGCTTGTGGGGGCGCTGCCTTGTCAGCGTGTCGTCACAGGGCCTTGCCCCTGTGGGCACGCATCACTTCCTCTAAGGACACCCACCACCCTCATGACCTCTTTTAACCCTAATTACTCTTTAAAAGGGCCCCGCCTCCGAGCACAGTCACATTGGGGGTTAGGCCTTCAATACAGGAGTTTGGAGGGGGTCACAGTTCAGCCCGTGACGGCTGGGGCTGGGGTATGGGGTGCGTGGCGGAAGAAGCAGGTCCCCCCAAAGAAGGGAGGCACAGTCCTGGGCAGACAGAACAGAGCCGTGTCCGCTACTCTGGCCTGCTTTATTTTCTTGGAAACTTTATGGGGCCATCCTATAAGGACCATACAGAATTTCTTACAGTTAACATTTTATAATTATGTAATTTTGTGTTTTAATTTAGGATGATTTATAGGATCATAAAAAACAGAAAGCAGAACTGGAAAGAGCATTAGTGTCCTCTTTCCCAGTGTTGTTACAGCCTTGTCACTGCCAAGGGCCCTTTTCACGGTCTCCCCACGTTGGGCCTGCATTATGCATCAGACATGCACCTTGACTCAGTCTTCCAGGCTTGTGGTCGGTCAGTGTCTCTGGCTTCAGTGGGCGTTCCGTGGTTGCTGAGACCAGCCCCAGAGTCACATTGGCAGCCTGAGTGCTGTGACACACGGGAAACTGAGGCCGGGGGGCTGGGGCAGCGCGCTGTGTCGGTCACAGCTGGTCTATGGCGGAGCAGTGAGTCGAGCTCGGGTCTTCGAGTCCCTGCTCCTCACGCTCCTGCACGCCGCCCCCCCTCCCCCCCCAGCCTCCCAGAGGCCGGTTCTTTCACAGAGAGCGAGGGACGGGAAGCGGGCAGGCCTGGCGGCTGTGGGCGCGCGGGCCGTTCGGTGCCTCTGACACACGTTGTGTGATCTCCCTCAGTTTAATTTCGGAGAGATACTGATGACCCAGGTGATCCATTCCATCGAGTACTGTCTGGGCTGCATCTCCAACACCGCTTCCTACCTGCGGCTCTGGGCTCTCAGCCTGGCCCACGCACGTGAGTGTTTGCTGAGACCTGCGCTTCCCGAACCCTGGGCCGGGCTGCCCCCCCGTGCCCCAGTGAGCCCAGCGGGGCGCGGGGCGACATGTCACAGTTTTGAGGGAAACATAGTACCATCTTCTAGATCCCGCGTGAGCCAGTGTTGTGCAGGGACAGCCCGCCGCCAGCTTGCGTCAGGCTCTCTCGGGGGGCCGGCGCCTGGCTTCTCGGGCATTGCCGTAGCTCCTCCGTGTTCGATGTGGTCGGGAGCTGGCGAACCCCCCACGAGAGCAGGGTGCGCGTGGGTGCCGTAGGGTGTGGAGTGTGTTGTGGGTAAGAAGTCAGAAGTGTCCGAGGGAACCCCAGTCCCGCGGGCTGCGTGCAGGGGGGCGGTGGACGTGAGCGGAGGGTGACCGCCGCGTGCCCCGCAGAGCTGTCGGACGTGCTGTGGACCATGCTGGTGCGCGTGGGCCTCCGCGTGGACACGGCCTACGGGGTCCTGCTGCTGCTGCCGGTGGTCGCGTTCTTCGCCGTGCTGACGATTTTCATCCTCTTGGTCATGGAAGGCCTTTCTGCATTCCTTCACGCCACACGTCTCCACTGGTGAGTTTGAAATTTAGCTGTGGAAGTGCCATTTAAAAAATACTGAGCCCCTCTCCCCACGCGTACGAATAACCCCACAAAATCCTGGCACTTAATAACTACACCTATTTAATCCTTTGAACTTACTTGGGATCTGATGACCTCATTGTAAAATGAGATAAAATTCGTACGTATTTTGTAACAGTTTACAGTGTGCGTCAGACTGCTTGTCTGTGTGTGAAGGTACCCAGGTGGGGAGAGAGCTTCTGAATACTCGCGCGCGTGCGTGCGTGTGCGTGTGAGGGCGCTTGACCGGTTCGTGTTTCCGTTACACGCCGAGAAGGGCGAACTGGGGCGGGCCGTGTGTGTGTGTGTGTGTGTGTGTGTGTGTGTGTCTTACATTTAAGTAAAAACGTGCGCCACGAGAGCATGTGTGGAGTGAAGCAGCTTCAGCACAGAAGCGGTTTTGGGCTTTTTTCTTACTTATAAATGTTTCAAGGAACCTGGGAAATGTTATTCACAGTCTTTCATTAATACACGGAAATGTTTTATCTTAGGGTGGAATTTCAGAACAAGTTCTACGTCGGCGCAGGCACCAAGTTCGTCCCTTTCTCCTTCAGACGACTTTCGTCAAAGTTCAGTGAGGACGTGGCGTGATCGATTGCCGCACCAAACAAGCTTTCAGGTTTATGGAGAATTATCATGTGACAGAACTGCACTTCCGTCAGATTTACGATAGGAAAATTCCGTCTTCATTGATTGCCTTACGATGTAGCCAAATAATTCTGTAAGATATACCTCTTCCTCATGTTAAATATTTTGTAACGTTGATCAGTTTCAGTACACAAATTTCTTTTGGTTTTTATGATGAGCAAATAATAAGTTAATGCTATAAGTTATGTTCAAGTTATTTTTAAAAATAGAGGCTTGGGGGAGAGCAGTGGTTTTGAGTGGCTAGTGAGTTGAAAATGATATTAGCTACTTGAGTCCTTTTCAGCTTACTAGAAAAAACAGCATAATTCTGTCACTCGAAGCTGTCAGATACTATTTTCCAACAGCTGAAGTTAAGTCTAGTTTTTTAAAAAATTTAATGACGGATGAGCAAAAGATCCACATTTATTCTGCTTGATTAAAAGTCTGTAAACGTTTTGTATTGTATGTTGTCTAGAACTGCGAGTAGGGGGCCGTTTCTACAATCTGTCTAGTTTTAGTCGTTGGGGGAAATGGGGTGAGATGACCTACAGCAGATGGCTCACTCATTGTGTATTTTCTTCTCCTTGTATGAAACCAATCATGATCGGTGTCTGTTGGGATGAAAACCTGTGCCCTGAGCCTTAACACCCCGTGTGACTGTCGAGGATAAAGTAGGATGTGATTTGAACTTAGGAACCAACTTAGCTGATGTTACCGATGTTACTGGACCTTCGAGAGGGTTTATACCGAGTGAAGGGAAGGTAAAAAGTAGTATTTTGTATATTTTTATAACAAAATATAAATTACGATATTTTACCATGAAGAGATCGCACCTGTCCTTGGGAACGGTATAATTCTAATTTTTTACTTTCAGACTAATTCTAAATAAAGGTCTGGTAAAGGTATTTAGAGTTAATTTAAGTTTTCAAACACCATTTGAATCAGTTGCAAATTCTCTTTAATTTGAATTCATCGATTCACTTGACATTGAGATTTGAAGTCAGTCCCGCTGAGTATTTTCATCTGTGCAGACAGCCCCTCCTTACCGGTACTTCCACGTAACGAACTTCGAATTGATGACGGTGCGAAAGCAACACGCCCTCAGCAGGAATCGGACTTGGGGTGCGGGATCTGGATCCTGTCCCGGCCGGCGATCCGCGGCCCCGTCCTCTCCCGCGATGCTGGGCAGCGGTCGGGAGGGTCAGCGGACGGCCCACGGACAGCCACCTGCACCCCCACGGCGGTCCCATTTGTCCCTTTCAGTACAGGATCCAGTCAGCTACACACGATAGTCAGCACCTGGCTATGAAATAGACTTGGTGCCAGATGGCCGTGCCCACCCGGAGGCTCGTGCCCGTGTGCCCAGCACGCCTGAGGTGCGCCAGGCTGGGCTGCGGCGTTCGCTGGCGTGGGCGTGTTAAATGCATCTTCCACTTAGGATGAGACCCCATCGCAAGTTGAGGAAGATCTATATTCTTGTAAATTACATCCATTTTTCATATTTTACTGTAACTGATTTTAGGTGATTATCTTCAAAAAGAGATCTGCACTGTTTTCACCTTTTTAACGTCTTTAGGAATGTGCCCGAGAAGGCCGGTTTGTCACCATACGCCTTCACCCCGCCCCCGGGGAGCGCTTGGGGGTACAGGCCGAGGCTATGGTAGCCCTGGGTCTCAGCGTATCTTTTCAGGTCAAGTTGAGACCTGTTCGCATAGAGGCACGAGCTGAATGCACTGACGTCACCGTGACGCACGAGCTGAACGCGCTGACGTCACCGTGACGCTATCCTCCTGCCGTCATCGGGAGGATATGCCGCCATTTTGGAGTTACTGGGCTTTGTCCCTCGTGTTACAGTATCAAGCTTAAAACCATGTGGATGAGCGCTGGGAAGTGATTCTGCTCTCACAGTGAAGTTTCTCCAGAAAGGTCTGACGTTGGACACTTCTGCTGGGTGAATATAAAATCTGAA
The DNA here is from genome assembly GCA_004023785.1 of Mungos mungo. Lineage (NCBI taxonomy): Eukaryota > Metazoa > Chordata > Mammalia > Carnivora > Herpestidae > Mungos > Mungos mungo. The sequence goes on along the minus strand of PISW01007920.1, from coordinate 8,413 downwards.
CAGTGCTGTCCAGGTTTCAGACCTGTCCCTCACCGCTGGCCATCTTTTCTGCTTTGCTCCAAGGATCTCTAGTAATGAAATGGTAATTCATCCTTAGGAAACTCACAATTTCAGGGCACTGGTAACTGATCAGTACACAAGAGACCGGTATCTGCTGGAATTTTTCAGTGCTCCCACTGGTAACTTTTATGGGCCAATTTTTAATTCTAAGTAATATCTCTTATCAGGATATAGAACAGAGAGGGAAGAGTCCTTTTTTAACGGAAACCTATGTTTTCTACATACACATACATAGTTATGTATTCTACGTAATTATATAAAAAACGAATTAGTATCCTAACTTTGGTGAAAGAACTCTCTAGAAATAGAGCTTGATGATGTTTTGTAGGCCCTAAGGGAAATTTCATTTTTTTTCTAAAGCTATAGGTTCCAGTGTCTTGTTATCCGAGCAGTTGCTTTGCTTTATGTGTAAGCTGTTTGGTAGAAGGATAATGTGCATCATTTTTAAGACAGACCTTTGTTCCCTTAATAGCACATACACGGAGGGAAAGTGGTCAGTTGTCGGGATGAAGCTAAATACCTGTTTATTTTCCTAAAGAGAACATGTCACGGTAAACGTCATGATGGTTGGTTCCCACTTTTCATTCAGGTCTTCATTCTGTGTGTTAACGGAGTCCTAAAATCAAGGTTCCAGGGGTTTCTTCAGGAAAACAACTTGACTTCATCCTGCAAGGGTAGAGGAGGTGCTTGTGGTGACATGACTGTGATCAGTTAAAGAACTCAGGGAGCCCTCAGAGCCCTGTGGACTCTCCGTTCCTTGCGGAGGACTTTGGAAAGACTCCCCGCCCTTGTTTTGGGAACGGGTACTTTCTAACAGCATGCTCTTCTCAGTTTCCAGGCTGCTGTAATTTAATAAGGCATCGAATACAGCATAGGTCCCTCTTAAGATGTTTATGAATTCAATATTCAGGCATTTTAGGGTCTGATTCGTTTTGGAAAACAGAAACAACTTCTACAACTGTTCTGCGGTGTGCATTTGAAAACCGTATATCTCCTCATTTAAAATGTTAAAGCCAAGTTTGCTTGCATGCCCTCTGGCATAATCTCCAATAAGGTTATTATGAAATCTTAGTTCAAGATGATGAAAATAAGGCCGTTCCAAGTAGTAGTTTTCCAGCAGCCAGGTCATTGAGGCCGGGCTTTGGTGTAGAATTGTAGGAAACACTTCAAACATTCCACGTGTTCTTTGATGGGAAAATCCAACAAGAAGGCTAGGTTCCTAGGGTCGGCCTTGTCATCTAGGGACTCAACTCTGGGAGGGGAGACCACAGTCCCTAAGTTAAAGCTCCACAATGCACGAAAGGACAATTTTGCATCTTCCTGTCAGTATTGAACTTCCTTTTACAAATGAAAAATAAATATATTTTAAAAACATGGGTGTTTTGCTTTATTAAGCCCTGGCTTGTCTAGAAAGCTAAAGCCCTTGGCACCTTCTCTGATCCCAAATGCCAGAAGTCACTTGTCCCTTCTTGGGACTCCCTCTTTCCTGATGCCGTGTGCCAGAAGAACCCGCCCCTTGGAACTCTTTGCAAGGTCCTTGCTTTCTGAGACCCCTTGATCCGCAGTGGCTGGTGGCTCAGACTATGAGTCTCGCCTCACCTCCTACTCTGCCTGGAGACGGTGTAACCTTGTCCGTCCCCTCGCTGGCCTCGGCCCTTGGGGCAGAAGGGCGGCATGCGAGCCCCGGGGTGATGGGGATCCCAGGAGGTGCTCCCGGAACCCCGCGGCGGTGTGTCGGGGCCACACCGTCCAGGCGGCTCGGGCGGCCGGCTCTCCCCGCGTCGCGGGAGCGTGCGGGCTGCGCGCTGCTCCTTGCGGTTCTCGGCGGGAGGGTCGGCCCGGTCCGGGCCCCGAGTCCGGGAGGTGTGCGCGCCCCCGCGGGGGCTGGATCCGCCGGGCAGTGAGCGCGGCGGCTGGGGCGCGCGTCCCGGGACCCTGCCGACCGCGCCTGCGGCCTCCGTTGCCGAGGCTCCCGTTGCCAGGGGCGCCGTTGCAACGGACGCGTCCCGTCGCTGGACGTCCGGGCGCCGCTGGGCCGTGCGAGGCGCCATGGACGACCTGCGGGTGCTGTGGATGCGGGACCGCGTGTACGCGGCCTTCGGCCTCACAGACCCCCAGCTCTTCGAGGAGCTGCTGAGCCGCGACGACGGCGAGGTCGAGGACCGCATCCTGCACTTCCTCAACCAGACGCGGGAGGAGGAGGGCGCCCTGACGCTCTTCTTCTACCGCCAGGTGCTGCCGGTGCAGGCGGAGGCGGAGGCGGAGACCGGTGAGCGCCGGCCGGGCTTGGGCTCCTGCCTTCCGAGGCTGCTTTCTGAGCCCTGTCCCCTGATGCAGGCGTGGACCAGCGTCCCCCCGGCCCGCTGTCCCCGTTCTGTGTGGAAGCAGATCTCGGCCTCGCTTAACAGGGTCTCCGGGTTAATTCCTGGGCCCTCGAAGGGGTGCTTGGAAATCCCCCTTGGACTGCGACCTGGTTCTGGGCGGTCTCTGACTTGCTTTCCGTTGTTTCCCTCCTCTTCTGGCTCCTCCACCGTCACTCCAGGAGGGACACCCAGCCTATCCCCCGCTGGGCCGCCCTCCCTTGGAGACCGGAGGCACCGGAAGGGTGTTGGGTTCTGGACAGAGCGGGGGAGAGGGGCCCCCTCCTCAGCTCCGGGTCTCGCCTTAGCACTCACTCTCCGCCAGTTAAGACGCTTGGGCAGCTTTCCTGGATCCTTCGTGGGGCGCTGGTCTGTCCACCGGACCTGGAGTGGGGCCAGGACACGGCTCTGCGTCCCTCTTCTTTTCTATGTCTGTCCCTGCCCCCAGTCAAGTCTTCTCTCTGCTCGCAGCTGACAGTTACATGGATGGAGACAACTAGATGCTGGGGAGGGTGGTGATAGGAGAGAGGGTGGTGGTCGACTGGCAGCAGGCGGCCCAAGGTGCCCTTCTAATAGGTAAATGCACATTTCTTGAAATAGCACAACGGAATCAGGCTGTATATGTATCATGTGATGACTCACTTAAATTTTTAAAAATGACACAGGTATTACTGGAGGGCATTCTCTTAAAAATTCACATGATGGGGGCACCGGCTAGCTCAGTTGTTTAATGGTCTGACTTTGGCTCAGGTCATGATCTCAGGTTCGGTGAGTTCAAGCACCGCATCAGGATCTGTGCGGACAGCTCGGAGCCTGCTTTGAATTCTGTGTCTTCCTCTCTCTGCCCCTCCCCTGCTCGAACTCTTTCTCTCTCTCAAAAATAAACATTAAAACAACTATAAAAAATTCACAGGGCTTAGAATTATATAAAGTAAAAAGTGCAAAAGCAGCCCTTCACCAACCCTTAAGTCCTACTGCCGTTTCTAGTAGGTAGGGTACTAGTAAGTAGGTAACTAGTACCTAATAGGTAACCACTGTTGTTAGTTTGGTGTGTATCCTGCCAGATCTTTCCCTGAATCAGTCTATTATCTATCATCTATAACTTTCTATAATAATATATAGATGTATAGTTTCTAAAGTCAATCATACTCTAGAATGTCGTCACTCGTCTCTCCCTCAAATGTATCTTGAGAATTTTTTGTGTCAATAGCTCCAGATCTCCCTGCCCTTACAGGTTTAAGCACATTGATATGCCCTACTTATCCATTTCCTAATTAATGAGCATTTACCCTCCGAGAGTATTTTATTTCACAAACAAGGCAACAGTGCACACCCATCTCTGCACACTTTGCATATTTCTCGGGGGTAGGATCGCTGGTTTCCTGGGTGTGCGCATTTACACTACAGAGCACGCTGCCTACACTTCTCTCCAGAAAGGCCCTGCCGGCCCACACCCAGCAGTGGTGAGGCGCCTGCTAGCCAACAGCCTTGCCAACAGCGAATACTGTCTTTTTAACATTCGCAAATCCCACAGAGAGGGGGATGCACACTTTTTTTTAGAGGTGAAGGCTTTTTTGAGGATTAACCTAGAAAACTTACTTCATTATTGTTGTAAATGTTTATTTTTGAGGGACAGAAAGCCCCAGTGGGGGAGGGGCCGAGAGAGAGGGAGACAGGCCGCACGCCCACCTCCGTCCCAGGAACCACAGATCAAGACCTGAGCCAAAGTCGGAGGCTCAGCCCACGCAGCCACCCAGGCGCCCCAGAATTGAGCTGCTTTTTCATGCGTGTTGGTCGCTGAGATAGCCCGCGGGCCGGTGGAACCGCTTCGTCATCCCGCGTCCTTGTCTCCCGGGGAATTTGCGCCACTTGCCGCGGCCTCTGCTAACCGGGCGTTTCTGTGCGGCCGCGTTGGCTCACAAAGTGGCGCCGGTCCGGGAGCGCAGGGGGAGACGAGGCGGGAGGCAGAAGGCTCCAGACGCGCAGGTGGCAGGAGTGATGAGCCCGGGAACTCCGCCCGAGGCCGGTTTTAACGCGAGAGGATCAGGTGCCTGCCTCCCCTCCCCCCACACCCGCCAGCATCCAGGGGTCGTGGAGGGGCCGCTGGCCGTCACCGCACCCGAGGCCGGGAGGGGCTCTCGCGTCCTCGCCGTGACCTACTCCCCCCACCCCCCTTCCCGTGACTGTCGCAGGCGCGGGCCAGGTCCCGCTGCGCCTGGAGGGGCGGGGGGCGGAGGAGCAGGGGCAACAGGTGAATCGGGTGATGGGCCAGCCACGTGCTGTCTTTTCTTCCGTGCGGGCGGCGGCCGCGAGGACGAGGCGCTCCAGGCGGAGGCCGGCGAGGGCGCAGAGGAGGACGCTCCGAAGGCCGAGCTCGAGGGTGAGTCGGGCAGGGGTGGCCCCCGCCGCGATGAGGTACAGAGGTGGTGCTGGCCGTCGGGGGCGCGTCACCCGGACCCTGGGGGCCCAGCAGCGGCGGGGCGGGGGGCGGCCTCCCAGGGCTCTGGGGCGCAAGCAGGGGCCCCCCTCCCACGGCTCAGGGGAGCACCTGCCTTGCCCCTCTGGCGGGGCCTTGCCTGCCTTGGGCCCCCATCCCTCCCCTCTCTGCCTCCTGGGTCTGAATCTTCCCGTCCTTTCTCTGGTAAAGGCGACAGATCCAGGGTCCGCCCTGTCCAGTAGGAGCCCCCTCGTTTATATCCGCGGAGACCCTGTTTCCAAACACAGTCACCTGTGACTTCCACCCAGTATAGGACCCGTCCCGAGCCCCTCATCCCCGTGCAAGCGGGGTGTCCCGCAGCGCAACCTGCGTGCCTGTGTGGTAGCCGGGGTCCCTTCCCCGTGTGCAGACCAGACGCCATGTCCTTGGCGGTTCTGCAGCCGATTGAAGGATTTTACTGCTAATTAGGCGGAATGTGGGAGCCGGAGAGGTTGCTGCACACACACCCGAGTGTGTGACACGCTTGAATCTCCGCGGGCTCTACTCTTCCTGTAGCGAGGGGATGGCTTTAGGTTCCTGCTTCGGCTGGGTCTCCTGGGGGTGGTTCTTTTTTCTTTCCTCTTTTACATTAAAAATTATTTTTCTTGGGGCTCCTTGGTGGCTCAGTCGGTTGAGCGTCCGTAGGGCGTCTGACTTCAGCTCAGGTCATGATCTCACGGTTTGTGGGTTCAAACCCCGTGTCAGGCTCTGTGCTGACAGCTCGGAGCCTGGAGCTGCTTCGGATTCTGTGTCTCCCTCTCTCTCTGCCCCTCCCCTGCTCATGCTCTGTCTCTGTCTCAATAATAAATAAACATAAAATTTTTTTTTTTTCGGAGGTGAGTGGTTTCATTGTCTTCCTAGTGTATTTCCACCATTTATCTAATTCAGTTTCCTATCTGTCCTCATTCCTGCAACTATTTTGTCCATTTTGGGGGGGGGGTAGTTGCATTTTATTAAATATCATGAAGCTTTTAAAATTTTAATTCTGGTGGAGTTAACATACTGTGTTATCTTAGTGTCTGGTGTGTAAGGAGTGATTCAAGCCTTCCACGCACCCCCAGCGCGCCTCACAAGGGCCCTCCTTAATCCCCATCACCTGCTTCTCCCCCTCCCCCGCCCCTCGGGCGTGTTCTGTGTAGGTGAGTCTGTTTCTTGGTTTGTCTCTTTCTTCTTTGTTTATCTGTTTTGTTTCTTAAATTCCACATATGAGTGAAATCATCTGGCAGTTGTGTCTCTCTTACTTCCCTTAGCATGGCGCTCTCGAGTTCACCCATGTTGTTGCAAATGGCAAGATTTCGTTCTCTCTAATGGCTGAGTAATAGTCCACCGTGCCTGTATGCCGCGTCTCCTTCATCCAGTCCTCTGCGGTGGACGCGTGGGCTGCTCCCGTGTCTCGGCCGTTGTAAATCAGCGACAAGCCCAGGGAGCACGTGTCCCTTTGTATCAGCGTCTTTGTCTTTTTTGGGTAAATACCCAGTAGTGTCTTCACTGGGTCGTAGGGTAGCTCTGGTTTTGAACTTCTTGAGGCCCCTCCATCCTGTCTTCCACAGTGGCCGTGCCGGTTTGCGCTCCTGCCGACAGGGCACGAGGGTCCCCTTCACCCGTCCTCGCCCCCACCTGTTCCTCGTGCTGCTGAGCCGAGCCGTTCCGGCAGGTGCGCCGTGGTCTCTCCCGGTGCTTTCGATTCGCCTTCCCTGCTGATGAGCGGTGCTGAGCGGCTTTCCCAGGGTCTGTTGGCCACCTGCGTCAGTAGCCACGGTTCTTAACCGGAGGTGACGTGGTCCCCCCGGGGCATTTAGTGAGGGAGACGTTTTGGTTGTCACCACTGGAGGGCGGATGTCGCCGGCATCCAGAAGGTAAGGGCGAGGGGTGCCCCTGAACATGGTAAAACGCACAGGACGGTGCCCTCCATGCAGAATGATCCAGCCTCAAATGCCAGTAGGGCTGAGGCAGAGAAAGCCCTGCTCCAGACCAGGCACATGGCCAGCAGCAATGAATGACCCCCGTGCCACAATCTGTCCCATCGTTCTCCTGCCGCGACAAGAAGCAGGAGCTGGGGATTGACACCCCCGTCATAAGATGTCAGAGGGATGAAGGGATTTGGCGATGAGTCTGCTAGTCATCCTTTCAGAAGTGTTCATTTATTTATTTACTTTTAATTTTTTAAATGTTTTTTATTTATCTTTGATACAGAGAGAGACAGAGCATGAGAGGGGGAGGGGCAGAGAGAGAAGGAGACACAGAACCGGAAGCAGGCTCCAGGCTCTGAGCTAGCTGTCAGCACAGAGCCTGACGCGGGGCCCAAACCCACGAACGTGAGATCTGACCTGAGCTGAAGTCGGAGGCTTAACCGACTGAGCCACCCAGGCGCCCCAGAAGTGTTTACTTAAAATTTATTATTTTAATGTTTGCTTTTGAGAGAGAGAGAGACAAAGTGCGAGCAGGGGAGGGGTAGAGAGAGAGGGAGACAAAGAATCCCAAGCACTCACAGTGCAGAGCCTGCTGCCGGGCTTGGTCTCTCAAACTGTGAGATCGTGACCAGAGCTGAGATCAAGAGTTAGATACCTCACTGATTGAGCCCCAAAACTTGCCATTTTTACCACTTTCAGGTGTGCAGCTCAGTGGCACTGCATTTATTTGGTGCGTCTGTAAGTGTGGTTTTGGCTGATCCTGTTGGTGATACACTATTTCCTCTGCTGGTGGGTGTGCCAGGCCCCTAACCACACCATAACTGGATCCGCGAGTCTGACCAGTAGGTGCTATCGTGCCCATCTTATGGATGGGAACATCCATAGCAGACCGATAGACCCCATATGTTGATTTGATTCCAAAGCCACAATGGCCTTGCAGGGTCCTTTTGCGGTAACCAGGCCATGTGGCGAAAGCTCTCCCTCCCTCCCTGTCGTCACTGGATTCGTCAGAAGCTCTCCGGGCCGGGAGTGACAGGTTCTGAGGCTTCTGGATCTGCACTGAGGACCGTAGACTTGAGAGAGATGCTTTCGTTTTGTGTAGACTGCCTTCCTTTTCATTCCCCCGCGAGTTTTGAGTTTGAGTGAAAATATGTCAGCTAGAATTCTCATCCTAATAACAAAACGCCCCTTTGGGTGAGCCCCTCAGAGGAGCCCCTCTCTGGACCCCGTGGCTGGGGCGTGGGTGTGCACGCACACACGTGACCTTTCTGACTGAGAACCCGCCCCGCAAAAACACAGACCACTTTCGTCATTGGAATCTATGTGGAGGCTACGGTAGGATTCATGTCATAAATGCACGTATAGCCTTTTGATCACATGATACTGAATGAAATCTGCTCAAGACACGGGTCTGGTCCCGACGGTAGGAAACCTACTTGTCTGATTCTTTCATTTTGCCCGCTGACTGATATTTTGCAGCTAAGAGATTGCAGCTGAGAAGCGAGTCCACAAATCGGTCTATATCAGGCATCAGGGCTGACGAAGAGGACAAAGAGAGTTTAGAGAGCTTCCCCGTCAAGGTAGGTGTGGCTCTTTGTCGTCCTGGG